>SJYA01006522.1:8160-20997 GCA_006410615.1 Neotragus moschatus
CCCTGAAAGAAGTACAGTGCAACTGAAAGAACAAAATGTATAGAAATATCAAGTCACTATGTTGTGTAGCAGAAAGTAACAAAGTGTTTTGGTTAATTATAATTCAAAAACAAACAACCAATCAAACAAACTCATAGAAAAAGATTTCACATTTGTGATTACCAGAGTCAGGAGCTGAGAAGAATGGGAATTGGATGAAGGCAGTAAAATGGTACAAACTTTCTCTTATAAGACAAATAAGTACTGAGGATATAATGTGCAACATGATAAATAGAATTAACACTGCTGTATATTTTATATGAAAGTTGTTATGACTGTAAATCCTAAGAATACTCATCACAAGGAAATGTTTTTTCTATTTCTTTAATTTTATATCTATATAAGATGGTGGATATTCATTAAAATTATTGTGGTGATCATTCCATGATATATATATCAAATCATATGTCATGCACCTTAAACTTATACAATGCTGTATGTCAATTATATTTCAGTAAAACTGGAAGAAAAAAAAACACAATGAGATACTACTTCACACTTGTTAGAATGGCTATTATCAAAAACATAAGAGAGATTTCAAAGTAAGGAGAGTCTTCATTTTATCAGCCTTGACTTTTCTGAGGATGGAGAGCACAAACAAGGAGGACAACACCACAGAGAAGTCTGAAGAATATAGGAGTAGCAAACTTATATCAGTAGAAGCTGAAGGGGAAGAGGGAACTTCTGGTGAAGCAGAGATAGCAAAAAAGTCTGCACAGGGGACCAAAAGAAAAAGAGATAAAAAATAGCACAGTTTGCAATCCAGGAGACACATCACAATGTCCAAAGACACCAACGCCAATCTCCATCTCCCCTCTACCTTCTGTCCTGCAGCCTGTCAATCTGGTCTATAGGGATGTCAGTTGTGCTTGGTGCCAGCAGTTAAAACTGAGCATCAAAGGCTGGAAACTAGATGGATATAAACGACCCTGTGAATATGCCTATCCTCATCAAAAAATATTCCTGCCCGAGCCCAGGAGGCCAGGATCCTGTCCCTATCGAAAAGTATAAAGATAGAAAAGGGGGAGCTACCACTGAAATACTCTGTTGAGAGAATGATGTCTTCTGAAGGGGTTGTTCTTCCTGCAGAGGGGCCACCTGCCCTGGAGGGAGCTCCTGCGCCTCTGGGGGAGTTGTGTCAACTTCTGCCCCCGACCCAGAGGCTGTGTTTGCTGACAGCCAGGGCCCTGAAGACGGAGTCAGTACAATCACAAGAGACTTGTGAGGTCTGGTGGTATGTGGTCCTTGGGAAAAGTCTCCCTGCTAACACAGATTGGTGAGTTCATTTACAGTTTCACACCAGGCAGGCCTGAGTGCATGGAAAATGAAGGAGGGTGTCTACATTCTTCCTAATACTGGCTGGTGATTTTCCAATCTGGAAGACAATATGCTGTGCACTGAGTGTGTACATAGAAATAAAGTATTAACCAAAAAAACTGCAGTGAAATCATAATACCAGTAAAAAGGTACAACTATGTCTATAATTAATGATAGAGAAGTGACTACAATCAACTCCATGGTGACTTTAGACAGCAGAACTCTGGGCCACTCCACCCTCTTCCTGCTTCTTCCTTCCAGGATGCATAGCCTGCTTACAAGACTACATGAAAAAAGAAAGCCTGTGAACTGAGGGAAAACAGAAGCAGAAGTGACTGTCTCTCCAAATATGCCCAGCTGTAAAGGAGCAGAGGGGAAAGGAAATGGGGGCATTTTGAAAACACTAATTCGTTGAATGGAATTAATTTGCTTGAAAGTGCCTCAAGTAAGTGTATACATTGGACAAGAAGGCGTTTATAGGCGAAAGTTGAAATTTGGTCATGTACACCTTAACCAGGAATTCAATGTTTTTTAATTTTTATTTTAATTGGAGGCTAATTACTTTACAATATTGTGGTGGTTTTTCCATACATTCAAGTGAATTAGCCATGGGTGTACATGTGTTTCTCATCCTAACTCTCCCTTCTACCTCCCCTCCCCATCCCATCAACAAGGGTCATCCCAGTGCACCAGCCCTGAGCACCCTGCCTCATGCATCAAACCTGGACTGGTGATCTATTTCACATATGATAATATACATGTTTCAATACTATTCTCTCAAATCATCCCACCCTCACCTACTCCCACAGAGTCCAATACTCTGTTTTTTACATCTGTGTCTCTTTTGCTGTCTCGCATATAGGGTCATCGTTACCATCTTTCTAAATTCCATATATATGCGTTAATATACTGCATTGGTGTTTTTCTTTCTGACTTACTTCACTCTGTATAATAGGCTCCAGTTTCATCCACCTCATTAGAACTGATTCAAATGCACTATTTTTAATAGCTGAGTAATATTCCATTTTGTATATATACCACAGCTTTCTTATCGATTTGTCTGCTGATGGATATCTAAGTTGCTTCCATGTCCTGGCTATTGGAAACAGTGCTGCCATGAACAGTGGGGTACATGTGTCTCTTCCAATTCTGGTTTCCTCAGTGTGTATGCCCAGCAGTGGGATTGCAGGGTCATATGGCAGTTCTATTTCCAGTTTTTTAAGGAATCTCCACGCTGTTCTCCATAGTGGATGTACTAGTTTGCATTCCCACGAACAGTGTAAGAGGGTTTCTTTTTCTCCACACCCTCTCCAGCATTTATTATTTGTAGACTTTTTGATAGCAGCTATTCTGACTGGGGTGAAATGGTACCTCACTGTGGTTTCGATTTGTATTTCTCTGATAATGAGTGATGTTGAGCATCTTTTCATGTGTTTGTGAACCATTTGTATTTCTTCTTTGGAGAAATGTCTGTTTAGTTCTTTGACCTATTTTTTTATTGGGTCATTTATTTTTCTGGAATTGAGCTGCAGGAACTGCTTGTATATTTTTGAGATTAATTCTTTGTCAGTTGTTTTGTTTGATATTATTTTCTCCCATTCCAAAGGCTGTCTTTTCACCTTGCTTATAGTTTCCTTTGTTGTACAAAAGCTTTTAAGTTTAATTAGGTCCCATTTGTTTATTTTTGCTTTTATTTCCATTACTCTAAGAGGTGGCTCATAGAGGATCCTGCTGTGATTTATGTCAGAGAGTGTTTTGCTTATGTTTTCCTCTAGGAGTTTTACAGTTTCTGGTCTTACATTTAGGTCTTTAATCCATTTTGAGTTTCTTTTTGTGTATGGTGTTAAAAAGTGTTCTAGTTTCATTCTTTTACAAGTGGGTGGCCAGTTTTCCCAGCACCACTTGTTAAAGAGATTGTCTTTTCTCCATTGTATATTCTTGTCTCCTTTGTCACAGATAAGGTGTTCATAGGTGCATGGATTTATCTCTGGGCTTTGTATCTTTTTCCATTGATCTATGTTTCTCCTTGTGCCAGTACTATACTGTCTTGATGACAATTGCTATGTAGTAGGGCCTGAAGTCAGGCAAGTTGATTCCTCCAGTCACATTCTTCTTTCTCATGATTGCTTTGGCTATTCAAGGCTTTTTTGTATTTCCACACAAATTGAGAAAATATTTGTTCTAATTCTCTGAAAAATACCGTTGGTAGCTTCATTGGGATTGCATCAAATCTACAGATTGCTATGGGTAGTATACTCATTTTCACTATATTGATTCTTATGATCCATGAACATCAGGTATTCAGTCTTATCATCATCAGGCATGGTAAAAGCAGAAATGTGTTTCCTGATGTGATACAATGTATCACTAATAATTTACAGAGGAAAAGTCAGTCCTGATTATGCCTTCTGTCTCAGCACAATTAGGTGAGTTTTGATGCTTTTGAACTGTGGTGTTGGAGAAGACTCTTGAGAGTCCCTTGGACTGCAAGGAGGTCCAACTAGTCCATTCTAAAGGAGATCAGTTCTGGGTGTTCATTGGAAGGATTGATGTTGGAGCTGAAACTCCAATACTTTGGCCACCTGATGCAAAGAGCTGCCTCTTTTGAAAAGACCCTGATGGTGGGAACGATTGAGGGAGGGAGGAGAAAGGGATAACAGAGGATGTGATGGTTGGATGGCATCACTGACTCAATGGACACGAGTTTGGGTGAACTCTGGGAGTTGATGATGGATAGAGAGGCCTGGCATGCTGCAGGTCATGGGGTCACAAAGAGTCAGACACAACTGAGTGACTGAAGGTAACTGAACTGAACTGAACCTTTTTTGTGTGTGTCAGTTACTTAGATGCACCCAGCTATATGTAAACATTCATAACCTATGCACTTAACATGCCTATATTAAATGTGTGTGTCTGTGTCTGTGTCTGTGTGTGTGTGTGTGTGTGTGTGTGTGAGAGAGAGAGAGAGAGAGTTATATACAATTTTTAAATGTTCTGGATTGAATGATACATTATAGTGCCTCTAGTAAAAAGGCAATTAGAACTTTTTGAAATCAGCACTTTTATTTTAAAATAAAATACTTTAGTCCTGAGTTAGAGTGAGTTTGGACCCAGGGCTGACTCAGCCTGCACCCTTCCTTCCCGACTCAGTGGATCATGGCCAGAGTATGGCTGCAGTATAAGACTAGCGGGAAAGGGTATTACTGTGCATGCTGGTGCAGGAGTCAATGCCCTTCCCCGTTTCTAATCCCTTCAGCTTAGCAACTCCCAAGGAGACTGACTGCCTACTTACACAGAAACTAGTGGAGATTCTGAAGCACTTTGGGATTTTTGAAGAGGAAGAGGAACTTCAGTGCAGGATTTTAATTTTGGGAAAACGAAACTGGTAAGAGTGAATAAGAGAAATCAGCGAAACCAAGAATCTTCCACAGTCTGTAATTGAACATGTTGGTGGGAAAATGTTTATATCTGGATCTTACAGAACAGGAGTACATACAAAAGACACCAATATTGATGCATTGTGTGTTGCACCTACACATGTTGATAGAAGTGACTTTTTCTCCACATTCTATGATAAGTTGAAATTACAGGGAGAAATAAAAAATTTAAGAGCTGTTGAAGAGGCATTTGTACCAGTTATCAAACTGTTTGATGGGATAGAGATTGATATTTTGTTTGCAAGATTAGCACTTCAGACTATTCCAGAAGACTTGAACTTAAAATATATGACAGTCTGCTTAAAAATTTAGATATGTATAAGAAGTCTTAATGATTGCAGGGTAACCAATGAAATTTTACATCTAGTGCCAAACATTGACAACTTCAGGTTAACCCTGAGAGCTATCAAACTGTGGTCCAAAAGCCGCAACATCTACTCCAATACTTTAGGTCACCTCAGTGTTGCCTCCTGGGCTATACTCGTAGCAGGAACTTGCCAGCTTTGTCCAAATGCAATGACATCAACTATAGTACATAAATTTTTCTTGGTATTTTCTAAATGATATATATTTAAATTATATTAAAATAAAATTAACTATAGACAATGAAAAGAAACATAAGTGATAATAAATGTTGGCAAATGTGTGGAGAAAATGGATAACTTGTACACCGTGGGTAAGAATAAAACAGAGCAGTTATGGGAAACCTGTATAGAAGTTCCTCAAAAATTAAAAATGTAGCTGTCATGTGATCCAGCAATTTTACTTCTGGGTATTAAAAAAAAATAAACACTATCAAAAAGTTATAACACCCCAATGTTTATTGCTACATTATTTCTAATAACCAGGATATGGAAACAATTTATATCAATTGAAGATGAATGTATATAAAAATATGGCATAGACACACACACAGAGACAATGGAATATTATTTAGCCATTGAAAGAAGAAAATCACAATGTAAATGGACTTTGAGGGCATTATGTTAAGTTAAATGTTAGGCTGAGAAAGGCATACATTTTGTCCTCAATTGTATGTAAACTCTGATAATTTTTTTAAAAAATGTTCTTATATACAGAGAATAGATTGTATGGCAGAGGGGCTGAAGGCTGGGAGAATTGTGTGAAGGGAGTCAAATGTTTTAAACTTTCAGTTATAAAATAAAGAAATCATACAAATGCAATGTACATCATGGTGACTAAAGTTAATAGTGAAAGTTGCTCAGTCGTGTCTGACTCTTTATGACCCCATGAACTATACAGCTCATGGAATTTTCTAGGCTAGAATACTGTCATGGTTAGCCTTTCCCTTCTCCAGGAAATCTTCCCAACCTAGGGATCAAACCCAGGTCTCCTGCATTGCAGGTGGATTCTTTACCAGTTGAACCACAAAAGAGGTGAGTGAAAAAGCTGGCTTAAAACTCAACAATCAAAAACTAAGATCATGGCATTAAGTCCCATCATTTTATGGCAAATAGTGAAACTATGGAAACAGTGACAGACTTTATTTTCTTTAATTCTAAAATCACTGCAGATGGTGACTGCAGCCATGAAATTAAAAGATGCTTACTCCTTGGCAAAGTTATGACCAATATAGACAGCATATTAAAAAGCAGAGACATTACTTTGCCAACAAAGGTCCATCTAGTCAAAGCTACGATTTTTCCAGTAGTCAAGTATGGATGTGAGAGTTGGACTATAAAGAAAGCTGAGCACCAAAGGATTGATGCTTTTGAATGTGGTGTTGGAGAAAACTCTTGAGAGTCCCTTGGACTGCAAGGAAATCAAATCAGTCCATCCTAAAGGAAATCAGTCCTAAATATTTATAGGAAGTACTGATGCTGAACTCCAATATTCTGGCCACCTGATGCAAAGAGCCAACTCATTGGAAAAGACCTTGATTCTGGGAAAGATTTAAGGTAGGAGGAGAAGGGGACGACAGAAGATGAGAAGGTTGGATGGCATCACTGTCTTTATGGATATGAGTTTGAGCAAGCTCCAGGAGTTGGTGGTGGACAGGAAAGCCTGATGTGCTGCAGTTCATGGGATTGCAAAGAGTAAGGCACAACTTACCGACTGAACTGAACTGATTGTGGTAGTCATTTAACAATATTGAGTCACATTTTATATTTAAAACTAATATAATATGTCAATTATACCTCGATAATGTTTTAAAAACTCTACTCCTTGAATGGTGGCATTTTAAATGGAAAAGGAAACCACTAATTGAGAGGAAGTCTTTGCAATACATCTGTATGATCGGCACAGCGCTGAAACGCTGCCTCTTTCATTCTCATCCCCTGCTGTACCCCCCTGTATAATCAACTTCCTTTATGTGTAGGATAAACAAATATATATCATGGGGTATCATTTCCATAGGTAAGTTACTGATCAATTCATTCTGTGTTAAACCAAAAGAAGGCTATCCTGGGTTGGTCAGATATAATAAATTGGTTAAAACTTTTTTTTTTTTCATTTTCACTTTTTTCCTTTTCTTTTTTTAATATAAATTTATTTTAATTGGAGGTTAATTAATTACAATATTGTATTGGTTTTGCCATACATCAACATGAATCTGCCACAGGTATACACGTGTTCCCCATCCTGAACCCCCCTCCCTCCCCATCCCCATTCCATACCTCTGGGTCGTCCCAGTGCATCAGCCCCAAGCATCCAGTATCATGCATCGAACCTGGAAATGAAAAGCAACAGTAGACCTGCTCTTATTGACCTGAAAGAAAGAAAATATATATGTTTTAAACTGCTTAATAGGGAGGCTACATGACAAAGAACAATGAATATTTTCTAAGCACAGAAAGTGGTCCCTGGGAGATAGCTAGCAAGGAAATAGGAACCTCAGTCATGTGACCACAAGGAAATAAATTCTTTCAACAACCAATCCTCTGATGAAAATCACAGTTCCATTCAGCACCTTAATAATAGTCTGAAAGAAGACCCAGTTAAACCATCCACAAACTCCTGTTCTGTGAACATTGTGAGGTAATAAAATTTTATCAACTTAAGTTGAAAAGTATGTGGTAACTTATTCATCAACAGGAAACAAATGCCATATATTTGACAAATGACTAGTGTCTAGTAATTATACAATTCAAATATAAAAATTCAAACAATCCAATATTTGAATAAAATATTTGAATAGACACCTAATCAAAGAAGATCTATGGATAGCAAATAAGCACAGTAAAATATGTTTGCATTAGTTTTCTATTACTGCTATATGAAATGACCAGAAATTTAGTGCTTTAAAGCAACATATTTATTCTTATAGATTTCTAGGTTTAGAAATTGACATGGGTCTCCTTGGGCTGAAATTAATATGTATACACAGGGCTGCACTACTTTCTAGAGACTCTAGGAAAGACTTCCCACCCATTTTTTCAGCATTTAAAGACTCCCACATTCCTTGATGCATAGTCCACTTCTACGAAGTCAACAGCCTTCATATTTCCTTCTGTCCCTGACCTCAACTGGGAAAAATTCTACAATTTTAAGGACTCAGTAATTAGACTGGACTCACCTAACTAATCCAAAATAATCTCATATCAAGGTCCTTAATCGTTAATCACACCTATTCCATCCCCTTTGCCATGTAAGGTAGCATAAATTCCAGGGATTAGAATGTGGATATTTTGGGGATATCATTATTCTGCCTTCCTCAGTGGTTAGCATTATTAGTCATCAGGGAAACATAAAACTAAAATGACATGACATTAGTACCCACTATAAAAGTTGAAATAAAAAATACTAGAAAATACTATGTGTTAACAAGGATATGGAGCAACTGAGTCTCTCATGATAATGTTTATGAGAATAAAATATAGTGCAACTATTTTGGAAATTCATCCATTCATCTCTTAGTCTAAACATACATTTGCCTATGACTTAGCAGTTCCATTCTTAGGTACTTACCCAGGATGTATGAAACATAAATCCACAGTAAACTTGCTCATGACTATTAATAGCAGTTTTAATCCTAATAGGGAAAAAGTGAAAACTACCCAAATATCCATCAACAAGAGAGTAGATAAATTGTGGTTATCCGCACAAAGGAACACTACTCAATAATACAAATCAACAAACTTCTGACATACACAATAACATGTATGACCTTTAGAATCACTATGTACCAAGCACAAAAGAGAATATACTCTAAGATTTCACTTATATAAAACTCTAGGAAAGATGATTGTAATGTATTCATAGAAAGTAAATTAGTGTTGCCTGCTTCCTGGGATGTGAAGTAGAGATTTAATGGAAAGGGGTATGTGGAAAATTGTGGCATGATGAAAAAGTATTATACCTTGCTTAAGGCGTTATATGTATGGCTGTATGCATATGTTAAAATAATTGAACTATAAAATTAAATTGATCGATTTTATTGTATGAAATTATTACTCAGTAGTTATTTTGTGACCCCATGGAATGAAGCCCACCGGGCTCCCCTGTCCACGAGATTTTCCAGGGAAGGATACTGGAGTGGGTTGCCATTTCCTTCTCCAGGATATCTTCCCAACCCAGGGATCGAACCTGGGTCTCCTGCACTGCAGGAAGATTCTTTACTGATTGAGCTACCTACCCTATAGTAAGTGTTAGTTGCTCAGTCGTGCCCAACTCTTTGCGACCCCATGGACTGCAGCTCACCAGGCTCCTCTGTCCATGAGATTTTCCAGGCAAGGATACTGGAGTGGATTGCCATTTTCTTCTCCAGGAGACCTTCATATCCTATAAGAAATGCTAAAAGAAGTTTCTCAGGCTGAAGACACCAGATGGGAACAGATGGAATTCCAGATCAGCATGAGGGAAAGAAAAATAAGAGAAAGATTAAATATCTGGATAAACGTAGAAAACTTAAACAACAACAACAAAAAGAACTATATCTATGTTTATCTGAATATCAGTCCTATATTGCTATGTACCAAACTACTCCTCTACTTCAAAGCCAGAAAGTTTCTTTTTTCACTTAGCTAAGACAGACTAATGTATAATACTGTAACGGAAAGTGGGGTCCAACTGCTCACAACACAAAAAAACAATAAAGAGGCAAGGCTGCTGGAAAGGAAACTTTGCTTTATTTTGAATGCCAGCCACTAGAGATGGGAGGGGGCTCTTATCCAGAAGTTGGCCCCTCCCATTGACTATCAGTGGGCAAGAGCTTTTATAGCCTGAGGTAGGGGGCTATATGTAGAAAGGGTACAGTCAGCTCTGACAATAATCTTGAAATTGGTCATTGGCGATCTAACTAGCCTCATGTTAACTGCTTTAAGTACAATAAAGCTTCAGTTCCATTGTTGTTTTATTCCCATTTTCTTGAGGCCAGCTCTCAGAATTGTGGCCAGATAATGTCATGGTCTGGTCATCATGGTCTGGCCAGCTACAGTCTGGTCATCATGTAGTTAACTTCTTCTGCCTAGAGGGGGGTTTTAAATATCTAAAGGACAGATCCCAAGATATGGCTTACAATATTATCTATAGTTCTTGACTATACTGCTACTGTTAAGTCACTTCAGTCATGTCCGACTCTGTGTGACCCCATAGACAGCAGCCCACCAGGCTCCCCCATCCATGGGATTCTCCAAGCAAGACTACTGGAGTGGGCTGCCACTTCCTTCTCCAATGTATGAAAGTGAAAAGTGAAAGTGAACTCACTCAGTCGTGTCCGACTCTTGGCGACCCCATGGACTGCAGCCTACCAGGCTCCTCTGTCCATGGTATTTTCCAGGCAAGAGTACTGGAGTAGGGTGCCATTGCCTTCTTCGTCTTGACTATAAGTGACTACATTATTATTATTTGGTCTCCTTTGACTGTTTTCCTCTGTTTATGCATTTTTCTCAGTTATCTGATTAAACTCATTCTTTGGCTAAAGCTTTTCCACAGACAAAATGCAGGTAGAGGACAGGAGAGACAAGGACCATAGCATCCTGCTCTATTTCAGTGTGACCTTTTCCAGAATAACCAATAAGTGAAGCCATACATTACATAGTCTTTTTTGTGTGGCTTATTTCACTTTGCATGACACTTTTGACATTCAGTTCAGTTCAGTTCAGTCACTCAGTGATGTCCGACTCTTTGCGACCCCATGAATCACAGCACACCAGGCCTCCCTGTCCATCACCAACTCCTGGAGTTCACTCAGACTCACATCCATTGAGTCAGTGATGCCATCCAGCCATCTCATCCTCTGTCGTCCCCTTTTCCTCCTGTCCCCAATCCCTCCCAGCACCAGAGTCTTTTCCAACGAGTCAACACCTTACATGAGGTGGCCAAAGTATTGGAGTTTCAGTTTTAGCATCATTCCTTCCAAAGAAATCCCAGGGCTGATCTCCTTTAGAATGGACTGGTTGGATCTCCTTGCAGTCCAAGGGACTCTCAAGAGTCTTCTCCAACACCACAGTTCAAAAGCATCAATTCTTCAGTGCTCAGCTTTTTTCACAGTCCAACTCTCTCATACATACATGACCACCGGAAAAACCATAGCCTTGACTAGATGGACCTTTGTTGGTAAAGTACTTTCGACATTAATTCATGTTATTTTGCTTAACAATTGTTCATTTATTTTATTACTGAGCTTTTTTTATATTTGTAGATGTATCACACTTTGTTTCACTCTTAACCACATATCTGTTCAGACTGCTATAACCAAATAACACAGTCTAGGTGTTTAGAGATTTATTGCTCACTATTGTGGAGGCTGGAGATCTAATATTAGGGTGACAACNTTTCATTCTTAACCACAAATCTGTTCAGACTGCTATAACCAAATAACACAGTCTAGGTGTTTAGAGATTTATTGCTCACTATTGTGGAGGCTGGAGATCTAATATTAGGGTGACAACATGGTCAAGTTCTGGTGAAGTTCCTCTTTCAGTTTACAGACTGCCATATTATTAGTGTGATCTCATATAGTGGAAGCAGCTAGAGAGTTGTGTGGGATCCCTTGTGTGTGTGCATGCTAATTTGCTTCAGTTGTGTCTGACTCTTTGTGACCCGATGGACTGTAACCCACCAGGCTCCTCTGTCCATGGGATTCTCCAGGCAAGAATATGGGTGTGAATTGCCATGCCCTCCTCCAGGGAATCTTCCAGACCCAGGGATTGATCCCATGTCTCTTATGTCTCCTGCATTGGCAGATGGGTTCTTTACCACTAGTGGTGCTAGTGGTAAAGCCCATCGGATCACTTACATGAGAATTAATCCCATTCAAAGGGCTCTATACTCCTGACCTGTGCACTTTCAAAATGCCTCATCTCCTAATTTCATCACTTTGGGCATTAGGATTTCAATATATGAATTTGAGGATAGAGGTCACATATAGATCATAGCAGAGCATATGAAAATTATTTCCATTTTTTTTTACTACTGTGAATAAAACTACTACAAACACTCATGTGCAGGTCATTGTGTAAATGTGTCTCTTTATTTTACTTAAATGCCTGCTGCTGCTGCTGCTGCTGCTAAGTCACTTCAGTCCTGTCTCACTCTGTGCGACCCCACAGACAGCAGCCCACCAGGCTCTGCCGTCCTTGGGATTCTCCAGGCAAGAACACTGGAGTGGGTTGCCATTTCCTTCTCCAATGCAAGAAAGTGAAAAGTGAAAGGGAAGTCACTCAATAAGTGTCTAACTCTTTGTGACCCCACGGATTGCAGCCTACAAGGCTGCTCCGTCCATGGGATTTTCCAGGCAAGAGTACTGGAGTGGGTTGCCTAGGTATATGCATAGCTTTAGAGAAATTACCAGTCTTTCCCCAATTGACTGAATATTTTACATTCCCGGCAAAGGCCATATGAAATTTTCANAAGTGTCTAACTCTTTGTGACCCCACGGATTGCAGCCTACAAGGCTGCTCCGTCCATGGGATTTTCCAGGCAAGAGTACTGGAGTGGGTTGCCTAGGTATATGCATAGCTTTAGAGAAATTACCAGTCTTTCCCCAATTGACTGAATATTTTACATTCCCGGCAAAGGCCATATGAAATTTTCAATGGTCTGCATACACATGTGATGGTTAATTGTGTGTGTTACCTTG
>SJYA01006523.1:0-21007 GCA_006410615.1 Neotragus moschatus
CAGGAATTGCCCGCCCCCCCCCCCCAACAGGAGTTATGGCCCTGTCTGAATCTGTTTTCAAGCCTCTTGTAGCTGGCGATCAGAAGGCCTCTTTGGCCAGTCTTTCTCTGTAGCTCCGCCCATTCAGGCCCTTAGGGGGCCCCCTTGCCTTGGGTCCTTCTCTGTTGTTCAGCACGTCAGGCACATAGAGGGGGGCCCCCCTGGCTGGAGTCCTACTCAATAGATTGGCACGTCAGGCACTTAAAGGGGCACCCTGGGTGGGGTCCTACTCTGTGGTTCCGTGTGTCAGGAGTTTGATGGGTCAGCCTCTCTTTGGTTCAGCTGCCAGTAGGGGGAGAGAAGCTATGGTGATGGCTCCATCCCCTACATGTGACTTAGCAGTATCACCTTGCTTCCATGGCTGCCCGGCTTTCCTCCACAGGCATTTCCCACCATGATCTCCTCCCTCACATCCCCTCAATCCTTCTCTCCAAAGTCAACAGCAGCCCTTGCCCTGGGATTGCTCCACAATCCCTAAACTCCAGCTCCTAGCTGCTGCGCCTTCCAGGGAACCTGTTCCCCTGTCTGGGGTATGTATGGCTGCAGCAAAGACTGTCTGATTCTCATTCCATTTAGGCTGCCACAGATCACCTGTTTCACTCTCAGCCTTAAATGTTTCTCCTGTGACTCAGACAGTTGCCCCGCTGTGGGGATCGGACCCTTGCTTCAGGTTTCCCACCTGCTGAGGTCAGGTCCAGTCCTACTAACACTCCTGGTTTTTCCCCTAGTTCCTTCATCCTACTGAGTTTTGCATGGGTCTGTATATTCTTTTCTGCTGGTCAGGTACTCCTCTCCGCTCTCAGCTGGTGTTCTGCATGCACGTCTGTGTCTGGAGGTGTATTCCTGACGTATCCCTGGAGAGAGATGTACTCCACGTCCACCTACTCCTCTGCCATCTTGTTCTCCCTGTGTACTAAGGATTTTATAATAACAATGTGTCCTGCTGGAGGGCAGTTTTTCTTTCTCGAAAACCTTCTAACTAATCCTGTTATCTTAAAATGTATATCATGGGAATGTCTGGTAAGATCTTTCTATTGTTAGTTCTAATCCTGTCGTCTTAAAATGTAAATTGTGGGAGTGGATCTAGTAAGGTCTTTACAACCTTGAGACATTCTTTTGATTTATTGCAATAACCAATTAAAAAAGTATGTAGCTCCCTTGCTAAGATTGGCAAACAGGGGCACTCTCTACCCCCCTCCTGATATCTGTGTCAGAAGCTTTTTCTGTCCCTTTTTCACTTTAATAAAACTCTGCTACAAAAAATCTTGTGTGATCAAGTCTGGTCCCTGATTCCAAACCTAAATCGTCTTCAGAGGTCACGAATCCTTCACTGTAAGCTATCAGTTTTTCCGAGTTAGTGGGGCGCCACCTCCTTTTTACATTTTTTTTTTTTTTTGATTCTTAATGTTGGGTCATGGCCAATGGTTAGTGTGTCACTTAATATAATGATCGAGTGATCACTGAGCAGTAATGTGAAGAGATCTTAATTCCTTGCCCAGGAATTGAACCTGGGAAGTCCTGGATGAGAACCAGGAATCCTAGCCACCAGACCAGCAAGGGCTGGAGATTAGAAGCTATCTTTCCCCAGATCTTTGCCCGCAGTGAAAAATGTTTTTACCGTGGAGGCAGAAGCTGTAAATGCACATATAAAATGTATTGTTGGAGACACAGCATACCAAGTGGGAGAGCGTATAGAGACTGGGTTGTTAAGATAGAAGCCAGGCAGAGAAAGGGTGCAGGGCCCCTCTCAAGTAGGGTGAGTAAGCAAAGAGGCAGTTATTTATACAGGGCAGTTCTTCCGGGTCTTTGTCTTCCTTTAGCCCCATTATCTGCCTTCTTTTCCCACACCTGACCTACCCTGGGACACTCCCCTGGGTGCACACTCACCCCTCAGCCAAGATGGATCTCGAAGTGAAGGTTTCTGGGAGGACCAAGACTCATTAGGGCCTGGCATTATCTCTTGAGTTCTGACCCACAAGAAGCCTTTCTGTGCGTGTGTAGTGTCTCCCTGTCCCAAAAGACTAGGGGGAGGGGGCATTAATCCTTTACTCATACAGGCTTTTGCCCCCTTTCTGTCCTTGTCATGACTATTACCTTAAGGTGTTTGCAAGAGACAAACACTAGCTATTTACTCTCTGTTGTTACTTCCATTTCAGAGGGCAAAGAGGAGTCTGATTGTAAACACTTAGACTGAAGCCCACCTCTCACTTCTCTCAGAAATGCTAAGTTGTAAGCATCCAGCCTGAAGTCCATTTCTTGTGTCCCATGAAATTACTACAGGAGACCAGTTATAAATGTCTAATCTGGAGCCCATCTATCCCCTACATCAATAATACACTAAAGTCAACACACAGTGAGACTCGGGGTCTGTTGGAAGTCAGATTCACTGCCATTGTGGTCCCAGCTGGTTCCACCTGGTTTTGTTTGTAGCTTCCTCTCCTCTCTAGACCCTTTACCTTAAAGACTTTTGTTACATCCCACTAAAGGTGTGAACAAGGCTAAATGGTTGTGAACAAGGACACTCTTATTAAAGGAGGTCTCAGATGCTGCTACAGTACCCCCTGATCCTTTCCTGAGACTACTGAGTGGAGGGGGCATTCAGGCAGCAGGGCAGACAGCTTGCTCTGGATGCTTCTGTGGGGAAGGGGGCGCACAGCAACGGGGGCTCAGCCTGCAAACCCCAGAACCACTCACATATCGCCTCCAGAAGAACCACTCCTGGAGTGGTAAGAAGGGGTGTCCCACCTACTAGAAATGAAGGAAGGGGTGAAGTTTGCAGGGTTTCTGGAGCGTCAAAGAGAAGGTGTGTCCCACCTACTGGATGTGGAGTAAGGGGCAGGGTCTACAGGGCTCCTCGAGTGACAAGAATGGGTGTCCCACCTACTGGACATGAAGGAAGGGGCAGGGTCTGCAGTGCTCCTGGAGTGACAAGGAGAAGGGGTGTCCCACCTACTGGACGTGGAGGAAGGGGTGGGGTCTGCAGGGCCACCTCATCTCGGGACCTGCGGGGAGGCTCCAGGACTCAGCACAGGCTGCTGTTGACACAGCTGAGACAGCGGAAAGGCACCGGTCACTCACCTTGCATCCTGCCTTTCCCTCGAGGGTGTCTAGGGTGTCTCTTCCCCCAGCGATGAAGGGTGGAACCCTGACAGTCACCCCCACCCCTGTTCCCTCAGGGAAGCTCACTAGAGACTTGGCTCCTGGCTGGAGGCTGGTCACGTGGTGCTATCTGCCCTCACCCTCCAAAATGCCAGTGCCCAGAAGGGGAGCCCGGGCTCAGCATGAGCCTCACGGTTAGTGCAAACAGCGTAGGTGTAGGAGGCTGTCCCTAATGGGAGGGAGGCTTTAGATCAGGGCAGGGAACTTCCCACCAGCTGCATGAGCTTCCTGGGGCAGCAGTGACAAACGACCACACACGCATGCTCCGAATAACAGAAGCCTGTCCCCTCAGTCCTGGAGACCGATGTCTGAGGTCAGGGTTTCCCAGTGCTGCAGTCCCTTCAGAGGCTCCAGCCAAGGGTCCTTCCTGCCTCTTCCAGTTTTTTGAGCTCCCGGCATCTCTGGAACCCACACTGTCTCAATGTGTCCCAAGTGGTTTGTGAAGTTTTATGCTGGCGATTTCTCGTTGGACGATGTTCCATATGTGGGTGGTGGTGGTGGTGGTGGTTTAGTCACTAAGTTGTGTCCAACTCTTGCGACCCCATTGACTGTAGGCCACCAGGCTCCTCTGTCCATGGGATTCTCCAGGCAAGAATACTGGAGTGGGTTGCCATTTTCTTCTCCAGGGGATCATCCCAACCCAGGGATCAAACCCTGGTCTCCTGCATTGCAGGCTGATTCTTTACCAACTGAGCAATGAGGGTAGACCTGTTGAACATGATCAAATGGACATTAACTGAGAACAATCAACATTACAGGAGATAGACGACATACTCAAATATCCAGCTCAAGGGTTCAAAATCGTTTGCATTAACCTGGTTAGATTAATCACTTTGATGTTTGGGCCTGCAGCCCTCCACCATCAGGTCTCACTCAGCTCCCAGAGTGTCCTTTTCACAGGAGAGATTTGTTTCCTGCTTCCAAGGAGACAGACAGGAGATGGAACCTTTAACCTTACCCTTGAATTGAGCCCTCTAACATGAAGTTGGGGGTGGGAGAAGAACTGGCCAATTTCTAGGACCTGTAATGGTCTTTTTTTTTTTTTTCTTTATACTTTTCACTAGCTTTGCCTGTTTACTAGGATGTGGGTCAAAACGGTTCTTCGTGTGTTCACAATTTACTCACTTCAGAAGCCACCTGGAACCATCAGAAAAACCGTGGATTTCAGAAGTAATAGCTAATCAGAAACTCAATGTTCATTATTCAGAATTGTTTATGTTTTTCCTGGAGCAAATAGTTACTGGAAATACAACGTAAATAATAAAAGTTAATCCCTCTACACTGTAACATTTAACATGGATTCACCTGGGCTTTATTTATTTACACACCAAGGTGAGCATCTGAACTGCCCCTTGGTGCAGGCAGCAAAACCCTTCAGTGAGCTCCCCCGAGCTGCGTGAGAAATAGGAGCATTTTATCTGCATTTAAAACACACTAGGCTCGGTATTAGGAATTTACAGATATTGCGACTCTTAATTATCTGAGTTATTCACTTTCATGCATTGGAGAAGGAAATGGCAACCCACTCCAGTGTTCTTGCTTGGAGAATCCCAGGGATGGCGGAGCCTGGTGAGCTGCCATCTATAGGATTGCACAGAGTTGGACACGAATGAAGCAAGTTAGCATATGTTATCGAACCTGGTTTGCGTTCCCCATAGTGCATGTGTGCTCATGTTCGACTCTTTGTGATCCCATGGACTGTAGTCCGACAGGCTGCTCTGTCAGTGGGGTTTCCCAGGAAAGCATACTGGAGGGGGTTGCCATTTCCATCTCCAGGGGATCTTCCCGGCCCAGGGAAGAGGAGTTAGGATGTGTCTTGTGAGTCAAGGGTAAAGGGGAAGAAGTAGTGAAACACAAGCCTTTGCGTGTTTGGTGTTTCTCCTGGCCCAGTTCAGTTCAGTGCAGTGCAGTCGCCCAGTCATGTCCAACTCTTTGCGACCTCATGGACTGCAGCACACCAGGCCTCCCTGTCCATCACCAACTCCCAGAGCTTTCTCAAACTCATGTCCATCCAGTCGGTGATGCCTTCCAACCACCTCATCCTCTGGCGTCCCCTTCTCCTCCTGCCTTCAACCTTTCCCAGCATCAGGGTCTTTTCCAATGAGTCTGTTCTTTGCATCAGGTGGCCAAAGTATTCCAGTCTAATTGAAAATCCGTGCACAGGCTTTTCCCTGAGGCTCTGCCGGCCCAAGGAACCAGAGTTGAGCATGAAGAGCTGCTGCCACCTTGTGGCTACGTCCAGTAAAACAACCTTAAAACCTGTTCTCAAGGAGTCTTACTATTCAAAAGGCCGGTGGCGGTTTAGTCGCCCAGTAGTCTCCAACTCTTTGTGACCCCATGGACTGTAGCCCACCAGGCTCCTCTGTCCATGGGATTTTCCAGGCAAGAATACTGGAGAGGCTTGCCATTTCCTTCTCCTGGGGAAATTTCCGACCGAGGGGATCGAACCTGGGTCTCCTGCATAGCAGGCAGATTCTTTACTGACTGAGCCACCTGGGAAGCCTAATTTTATTCAAAAGGCCCGAGAGGCTGTGAATGGCACCTGCCCTTCACGTAATGACTCTGAGAAAATCATCAAAAAAAAGCTCAAAGTGGGACCCAATTTCAAGAGTTACTTTGTACTCACCCTGTCTAAAGTCCAAAACACTTGGGAACATACTTCACGTGACTACCTCCTAAAGGGAGACCCATCAAATCCACCATGAGGGATCACCCCTCAAATTGCTCAGAAAGACCAGCATCAAAAAGATCTATTGAAACTAAGTCCCACAGAGGGCTCAGAGAAAAAGGAATCCTCCTTCACTCTTTGCTGGAAAGTAAATGGGTGCAGGAAATATGCAAAGCAACATAGGATTTCCTAAAAACACAAACAAAAAACTAAGCATAGGAGAACCTCCTGTGAAATGAAAATACCTCCCACCATATTAATAAACAAGAAATGTCACAGCCATCAACAACTTCTGGCCTCCAAATGTGAATGAGGGCTCCCCAAACTGCGATCCCGCAGATGCTGCCACCCCATCACGGTGATTGCTGAGGAGCTGGAGGAATGCAAGAAGCAAGGGGAACAAGGAAACGCGATTCCCCCCAGATAGCTGAGATGCATACAAATTCAGTGAGCCCAGAGGCTTGCACCTTCCCATACACAGAATGCTAAATCCCTTAATTTGATACCTGATCTTTGATATTCAGAGTGCCTGCTGCCTTTGCTGCACATTTTCCTGTAGCTTGACTTAACCCTCCTGACTCCTTGCAGCAGTTTTCTCAGAGCTACTGAGATGCTATCTCCTGGGCTCAGAGTCCTAAACATTACCACCAAATAAGATAACTCCTTCCAGGTTGTGACTATAAATTTTAGCTGACACTTCTGATCGGGCNATTTTCCTGTAGCTTGACTTAACCCTCCTGACTCCTTGCAGCAGTTTTCTCAGAGCTACTGAGATGCTATCTCCTGTGCTCAGAGTCCTAAACATTCCCACCAAATAAGATAACTCCTTCCAGGTTGTGACTATAAATTTTAGCCGACACTTCTGATCGGGCTATCCTACTCTTCCACTTCTGGGCTTGGATCCAGAGAAAAGCAGAATTCGAGATGACACGTGCACTTCTGTTTTCAGGGCAGCATGGTTTACAAGAACCAGTCAGAATGGCCATTGTCAAAACCTCCACAGACAGTAAGTTGTGGAGATGGTGTGGACAACAGGGAACTCAGCTCCATGGAGGCTGAGGATGGAACTTGGTAAGAGCCACGATGGACAATACTGTGGAGGTTCCTCAAACCATGAAACACAGGATGAGATGGAGGACTTGCTAACACTATACACCAAAAGAAACTCCAAGTAATATAAGGTTCCAAGTATAAGCACAGATCCTAGGAAATTCTGCAGCAATATTTCAGAAGGACACTCTTTGCCATCAATTACATCAAATACTTTTTACATGCACTTCTCAGGATAATGGAAAATAAACCAGAAATAAGAAAACAGGACCTAATTAATCTCAGCAGCTTTTGCACAGCAAAGGAAACCCTAAAGGAAAGACAAAGACAAACCTCAGAATAGGAAAGATATTGACAAAGACACCCACAATGAATTGGTCTGCAATTCACACAAAGAGCTCATGCAGCTCCATCAAAAATACAAAGAACCTCCCTGCGGGGGGGTATTGTTTTGTTGAAAGTTTTCACTTTCATTTCAGGTTCAAAGGATTTGTTAACAAAATAAGCCATTTGTTTATACAAATAAATAATACTAATATTTATTAGAGAATTATCTAGCTGACTTTCAATATACTAACATTAAAAGAAAATAGAAATAGAAACAGCAGAAGATACATCACCAAATTGTGTTTTGACCAACATCCAGACTCAAAGGGTGCTGGGAAGTCCCTTGTGGTGCACATTTGGAGTCCCAGGTGGGAAGAGGTCCCAGGCCGTAAGCCCACTCTCTGGGTCAGAGTTTAAAGATTGCAGTTTAGAGTTCCTGCTCTCTGGGTGAGAGTTTAAAGATTGCAGTTTAGACTTTTTGCTATTAATCCCAGAATGCAAACTGATATCTTCATCAATCTGTGACCAAATTGCAGCTCTGGCTTCATGTTAATGCTATTTATTTTGTCTTGTAAAACTAGTAGGCCAGCTCCCATCCAGGGGCTCAACAGTCTCAAGATTTGTCCCTTATTTTATCTGTCTATTTTTAAAAAACATCTATTTAAAAAGACACTTGCTCCTTGGAAGAAAAGATATGACCAAACTGCTGCTGCTGCTGCTAAGTCGCTTCAGTCGTGTCCGACTCTGTGCGACCCCATAGACAGCAGCCCAACAGGCTCCCCCATCCCTGGGATTCTCCAGGCAAGAACACTGGAGTGGGTTGCCATTTCCTTCTCTAACGCATGAAAGTGAAAAGTGAAAGTCAAGTCGCTCAGTCGTGTCCGACCCTCAGTGACCCCATGGACTGTAGCCCACCAGGCTCCTCCATCCATGGGATTTTCCAGGCAAGAGTACTGGAGTGGGGTGCCATTGCCTTCTCCGTGACCAAACTAGATAGCATATTAAAAAGCAGAGACATTACTTTGCCAACAAAGGTTCAGAACAGTTCAGTCACTCAGTTGTGTCTGACTCTTTGCAACCCCATGGACTGCAGCACGCCAGACCTCCCTGTCCATCACCAACTCCCGGAGTTTACTCAAAGTCATCTACATTGAGTCAGTGATGCTATCCAAGCATTTCATCCTCTCTTGTCCCCTTCTCCACTTGCCTTCAATCATTCCCAATGTCAGGGTCTTTTCAAATAAGTCAGTTTTTCGAATCAGGTGGTCAAAGTATTGGAGTTTAAGCTGCAGCATCAGTCCTTCCAATGAATATTCAGGACTGATTTCCTTTCAGGACTGGCTGGATCTCCTTGCAGTCCAAGGAACTTTTAAGAGTCTTCTCCAACTCCACAGTTCAAAAGCATCAATTCTTCAGCACTCAGCTTTCTTTATGGTCCAACTCTCACATTCGTACATGACTACTGGAAAAACCATAGCTTTGACTAGATGGACCTTTGTCAGCAAAATAATGTCTCTGCTTTTTAAGATGCTGTCTAGGTTGGTCATAGCTTTTCTTTCAAGGAACAAGCCTCTTTTAATTTTATGGCTGCCATCACCATTTCATTATTAGAGAAATGCAAATCAAAACTGCAGTGAGATATCACCTCTCATTGATCCCAGTGGCCATCATCAAAAAATCTAAAAACAATAAATGCTAGAGAGGGAATGGAGAAAAGGGAACCCTCTTGTACTGTTGGTGGGAATGTAAACTGAGACAGCCACTACAGAACACAGCATGGAGATCCCTTAAAAAAATTTGGAATAAAACTTCGATATGCCCCAACAATCCCACTACTGGGCATACACCCTGAGAAAACCAGAACTGAAAACGACACATATATCCCAATGTTCATTGCAGCACTATTTACAATAGCAAGGACGTGGAAGCAGCCTAGATATCCATTGATAGATGAATGGATAAAGAAGTTGTGGTACATATACACAATGGAATTTTACTCAGCCAGAAAAAGGAACGCATTTGAGTCAGTGCTAATGATGTGGATGAAAATAGAGCCTATTCTGCAGAGTGAAGTATGTCAGATAAGCGAAAAATAAATGTCGTATATTATTGCATATATATGGAATCTGGAAAGATGGTACTGATGAACCTGTTTGCAGGACAGCAGTGGACACACGGACATAGAGAACAGACTTACGGACTTTGGGAGTAGGAAGGAGAGGGCGGGACTGATGGAGAGAGCAGCATGGGAATGTGTACACTAGCCTATATAGAGTAGATAGCCAGTGGGTATTTGCTGTATGACTTAAGGAACTCAAACCAGGGCTCTGCGACAACTAGAGGGGTGGGATGGGGCGGTAGGTGGGAGGGAGGCTCGAGAGGGAGGGGACATATGTATACCTATGACTGAGCGATGGTGATATATGGCAAAACCCAACACGATATTGCAATTATCCTTCAATTAAAAATAAACAAATTAAGGAAAAATTGTATCTTAAAAAAGTGGAAGAGAAATGCTGGCTCTATTCCCCTAAGGTATGGTGACCAGGGCTGGTGTGACATCCCTGGAGCTTGGGTAGGCTTGGGTCCCAAGGCTGCAGTATCCTGGGTCTGAGGGAGTCCCCTGGGTGCCTAGTCCCTGGTGAAGTTCCCACCTCCAGCCTCCTTGCTTAGGGTCACGCCACCTACAGGTGACATCACTTTCCACAGAGCGGTGTTGCAGGAATTGGGATATGTCCAGGGGATGAAAGGTAAGGGAGAAGATGTCATGAAACACAAGGAGCCTTAGATGTTTCTTCTGGAACGTTCTGCTCTAAGTGGCAATCCAGGAGAAGGGCTTTCTCACAGGAAAGGGGCACCCATGGCTGATTCATGTCAATATGTGATAAAAACCATCACAATATTGTTAAGTAATCATCCTCCAATTAAAAATAAATTAATTAAAAATAGTCCCCATTTTACTATTTGTTTTTTATTTTTAGCTGTGCCTGGTCTTCCTTGCTGCACTCAAGCTTTCTCTAGTTGCCAAGAGTGGGGGTTACTTTTCACTTCATTGTGCACGCTTCTCCTTGTGGTGGCTTCTCTTGTTGCGGAGCATGGAGCTCTAGGGCTTCAGTTGTTGTGGCTGCGGGCTTAACTGCTCTGCCACGTGTGGGATCTTCCTGGACTGCCAGGGACTTCTCTATAATACCGCATTTTTGCATGTCAGAAAACCTGCAACTGGGGAATACCAGTTCATTCAGGACCTAAGAGTAATTAATACATATGTATATGCAGATCAAAACCATTTTGGCGTAAAACCTTGAATATACAAAGATTAACCTGTCAGTAATACTTTAGTAAAGCTGGGAAATCATACCTGCCCCCATGCACCTCACCCCGCTTCCCCATCAGATGTGGAAATTCACGTGGAAGAAACAGGAGGGGTAGTTGTCCATATCGGGAGCTGGGTGCAGGGTGCTGGCCAGACACTCAGTTCCTTTGTCTCCCCCCTTGCCCCCTCCTGCTGGGTCGGCCTCACCTCCAGACAGGTTGCAGTTTTTCCCAAATCATATCTGATCATAACCACCAGGAGAAGAAGAGGAAGGACAAACTTCTTTTTGGTCTATTTTAAGGAGAACATTTTAGGCTTCACCTCATTTCAAGACTGGGACACACAGCTATTTCCTAAGTTGATCACTGGTAGGGAAATGAAATTACCAAGAGTAGTCTAAGCTGATCAACTGATAATATCATCACTATAGGATTTTGTTTTTTCTTTATTTTGAAGCCATCTGGGAGCTGAAAATGTTACTACCGTCAGTCAGAAGTAAAGCTACTGAATAAAAGGTTAATTTCCCTGAGCAGCCTGGGCAGTAGAAGCTTTCTGTTTCTAATAGATTGCCTGTTTGCTTCAGCACCTTCTGTGAGACTGTCAGTGCAAATCTGTGAGCCCCCAAACAGAGAAAGATTTGAAGCAGAGAAAGGTTTATTGCAGGGCAATGAAAGGAGAAGAGGTGGCTTATGCCCTAAAAACCCTGAGCTCCCTAAAGGGCTTTAACAAAACATTTTTAAAGGCCGGGGAGAGGGGTGCAGGGTGTGTTATCAGTTTGTACAAAATTCTCTGATTGGCTGATAGTGAGGTCACAGGGTGGTGTCACAGGAGTTAACATTATCAGTCTTTAGGCTCCAGGAGGCCTGAGGTTATGTGCTCATGGTCATTAAGTAGTTAATATCTTTCATTTGGTGGGGGTTTTTCATATCTGTGACTTCCCTCGTGGCTCAGATGATAAAGCATTTGCCTACAGTGCGAGAGACCGGGGTTCGATCCCTGGGTCGGGATCTCTTAGAGAAGGAAACGGCAACCCACTCCAGTACTCTTGCCTGGAAAATCGCATGGACAGAGGAGCCTGGTAGGTTACAGTCCATGGGGTTCCAAACAGTCGGACATGACTGAACGACTTCACTGTCACATCTGTAAAACAACCCAGGAAATGTGCATCAAATACTGTTATCTGGGGACTTCAGAGAGGAGCTCACCAGAGGGTATAGGGGAGGCCTGTCCTGGCAAGGCTCCACAGGGTCCTATTTGGTTACAATTTCCTCAACCTTCAGGAGAACACATTTTGAACAAGAAAAGAAATAAAGGATCAGATAAGGAGGTTAATCATAAACTTGATAAAGGTACCCACACTAGTGGTTGATGGCATCTGAGTCTGACATAGCTACTCCATTTTTACGTCCAAAAGCATTTTTCATCTCAATGGCCAAAGAAGATGTCACCATTAGTAATTTTAATGCTTTTCTATATATGAGAAGATGCAAGAATTTGGACTTCTGAAAATATCTGACTATCTGAAGGCCTGTTCTGCCAATTATTTTTCCCCTGAGCACGGAGTACCTCACTCCTGATCTCCACCACGAACTCCTTTCAGGGGATGCTGAAGGTCAGCGGCTGCAGTGGCGAGGTAGACTTTGCTGTTCAGTCACTCAGTCGTGTCTGACTCTGCAACTCCATGGACTGCAACACACCAGGCTTCCCTGTTCTTCACCATCTCCTGGAGCTTGCTCAGACTCATGTCCCTTGAGTTGGTGATGCCATCCAACCATCTTATTCTCTGTCATCCCCTTCTCCTCCTGCCTTCTATCTGTCTCAGCATCAGGGTCTTTTCAAATGAGTCAGTTCTTCACATCCACGTGTCCAAAGTATTGGAGCTTCAGCATCAGTCTTTTCAATGAATATTCAGGACTGATTTCCTTTAGGATGGACTGGTGGGATCTCCTTGCAGTACAAGGGACTCTCAAGAGTCTTCTCCAACACCACAGTTCGAAAGCATCAAATCTTCGTTCTCAGTTTTCTTTATGGTCCAACTCTCACATCCATACATGACTACTGGAAAACCATAGCCTTGACCAGACGGACATTTGTCAGCAGAGTAATGTCTCTGCTTTTTAATATTCTCAGTCACACATTTGTTAATGTAAGAAATGATAATTTTATAAGATGGGCAATATAGGTTATTTGCTGTTGTTGTTCAGTTGCTAAGTCATATCTGCTGACTCTTTGTGACCCCATGGACATAAATTGTTGCAAATATCTTCTGGTTTTGGCCATATCTGGGATGGGATATATTAATCCCTTCTTACCTGAAGCCATTCAGAGGTGAGCTGAGTCAGGATGTTCCTGTGAGCTGAACAAAGGTATTTTAGCTTAACATTCAAGCATGGGGATGGGGTTGCCTGAGATGGTTCATTATGTGTACTTTAAGCTGTAGGCAACATCCATTTAGTGATCAACTTGTAGCAAAAACAATAGAATACAAAGGTTAAAATAAAATAAACAGATCTAATATGGAGTCAGACTTGTACACGATTACAATTCCTGACTCTCAAAGTCCATTCCACAGTTTTGTGGGGAAGGGGTGATGACCATTCTTGGCTACTTCCTGCTGTCCAGGGGCAATGAAGAGTGATCGTGGATTGGAACCGATCAGCCTTGGGCAGGGAATATTCCTTAGAATCTTCAATAAATAGCACAATTCTCTTTCCCTCTTTATCTACAGTTATTTGAACCTGATGAAACCCCTTGGCCCTACTGTTATGTAATTTGTAATTGGACTTAGGCTTTGGGTTCCAGTTCCCATACTTCTCTATTGATTTTAACTTTCCGACTGTGTCATAACTATACTTAGGGGAAAAGATTTCCTTAAGAGAAGCACGGATTAAAAGCCAGTAATATTTTAGGCAAAAAAATTATAACCATACTCATCAGTTTACTCCATCCGATATGACTGATACTTTTTACTAATATTTATGAATTTGGAGTTTCCATTAATATATCTTACCTAGTTTAACAGTATGATTTAGAAGTTATCAGAAACCTAGTTTTGTCAAAACATCCTTTCTAATATTCTTCTTGAAGATGTAGCAGTTTTGAAAAGTATCAACTTTGCTGACTGTGAATGAGAAAGGTCTTAAAAAGGCAAAGTTAAAGATGTGATTAGAAGTCTTTTTGGGAAAGATGTTTATCTAAGTTGTTACATACAACATTGTAAGATAAAAACCAAACTTATAACTTTATACCAGAGCATATACAAATTTCAGAAGCTTTATAGTTTCTAGAATGTCTGTATTAATAGCATTTATTTGTACCATACAATGGCTTATCACTCACTTCACAATGCTTTCCATGTAATTTAGCATGCCAATCATTTCTAGTCAGTTTAATATGTATACGTGCTAAGTCACCTCAGTCATGTCCAACCCTGTGTGACCCTACAGACTCTAGCCTGCCAGGCTCCTCTCTCCATGGAATTCTCCAGGCAAGAATACAGGAGTGGATTGCTGTTCCCTCCCCCAGGGAGTCTTCCTGACCCAGGGATCTAACTTCCATCTTATGTCTACCTGTATTGGCAGGCAGGTTCTTTACTACTAGCACCACCTGGGAAGCCCTTTGTGAGATGCCTCAAGGGCCCTCTGAAGCATCCCAAAACTAGCCAAAGTAAAACACACACACACACACACAAACAAACGAACAACAACAAAAAAAACCTTTAGAATTTGATAGGAAATTCATCAAAAGTATCAAAAAGTTTTAAAATACATGTGGTCATACAGAATCATAGGTCACTGTGAATATTTAAAAACAAATACTGATCACTTAAAGGCAAGGAAATCTACACAATCTGTTATCACAAGCTTCTACTAAGTAACTTTATTCTAAGTAAACTTGTTCTGTTAGCAAAGAGGAAACAAATCTAGTCCTGCACAGTCTAATTACTTTTAATAACAAAATTCACTTACTCAATTAAGCTTAATCTAACCTCAGCCCAACTGTGCATAAAAACTCCTTTTTACTCAAAATGTACATCCCACATTTTGAGTAGGATGTACCTACTGTATAGTGAAATGCTTTATTATTTTAGTAGCTGCAATTGCATATTTAGATTAGAATCCCCAACTCTTAAAACCCTTAATTTCTAGTGGAAACCAAGAGGCAAGGAATTGTTACCAAAATCCAGAGATGAGGCAGGAGGTGGATGGACACCTTGGGGGAGTAATTTGAATTCATTGCCTGAGGACAGAAACTCCAAAATATAAATAGCAGGACAGTTGAGAGAGGAGGCTGAGTCCTGCCCAGATAAAAGATAAAGCTAGTTCAAACATCTTAATCAACATTCCACCACAGGCGAAACCAACACAGTAGGGAAGGATACCCTGGTGTCCTCAAACAGGAGCCCTGTATTCACCAAAGATGTCAACTGGTCAGGGCAAGCACTGACACATAGGAAACACATGGTCCCTCGAAGAATCAGATGAGGCATAGCCCCCAGTTCCACCTCCTTTCCCAGACAGAAGCTCCAGAGTGGCCTGGCTCCCAGAAAAGGATGGACCACGAGTGGCTTAAGCGTACACGGCACTCATAAAAGCAACTAAAGCTGTAGTCACATGATACACATACAAACAACAGCTAAAGCTATAGCCACGCACGCAGACAAGTCAGAGGAGGCATAGTCTACAGTCCCACTTCTGCTCCCAGATGGAGGCCTCCAAACAGACTGGCCTGGATCTTGAAAGAGAGCAGACCCGGTGCTCACCTCCCAGAAGAAGGAAGCGGCCCAGATGGAGTGGAGAGCATTCCCACCCTGCGCAAGGGAGAGCAGCTCACCTCCGGACAGTGCACGTGGACGGCAGCCCCAGAGGTTTCTCGGCTCCAGAGAGCTTCTCGCCGCGGGTGGCGAGCACCTGTAGGCAACTGTCCCTCTGAGATCCGCAGAATGAAACGGGCTCTGACAGCTGCAGGGAGCTCAGGGATTCTCTTCTTATCTTTGTCTAAAGAAACCTTGCCAGGTTCTGACAGGGCCACATCGTTAGCACTGTTATGCAATCATCCTTATCACAGGACAGAGGGAAACGGGAACAGTCGGAGGTTGGCACTTGAAAACCGCAGCAGTGAAGTACTTGGAAGCTGGAGCCTCTTGTGAGGACGTGGTCCTGTCGAACTTGCCCTTCCATCTGACAGCGGGGGGGTGGCCCCGTCTAGTTAGGTCGCTGTGTGTTCTCTCTTTTCTTCACTTCACGCTGTTCCTCTGAGGAAGGGCAATCCTCAGAGCTTTCTCTCTCGGAGGAGAAAGGAGCCGTGTGAGCACTTAACGGGAAAGTACCATGGAGGCGGGCAAGGAGAGAGAGACTGGGTGTGGGGTGGGGAGAGAGGAAGGGGAGGAAGTGGATAGGATGGCGCTGCAAAGGGCTCCTCGGGGGACGCCTGCGTCGTCACACTGCCTGTCTCATGTCGACTGGGAAAAAAAATTGCACAACGTAAATGTAGAGACGGATGTTTTATTTGGTGGACAAAATTGAAAACTACAGCCCGAAACACAGCATCTCCGGTCACGCTGAGGTACTGCTCTCAAAAAGCGATGGGAGGAACCAGGATATGGAGGAGACCTGAAACAAAGACCAGGTAGTTAGGAACATCAAAAGATTGTTGCTTAGAGAGAGAAAAACCTGGCATCTCAAGTTAAGGAATTTATAATTTGTTTCTTGGTGTGGAGAGATGCAAGAGTCTGGGACCACTGAACCCATCCCTTTGAAATACATCCCGGCTACCTAGGGCTAGTATCGCGTGCACCATCTTGAGCCCCATCAGGGTGACCACTGGGGGTGGCTGCATCCACTGACGGCTTGACGGTGGGCAAGCTGTTTCCTCCCTAGGTTCCCTCTAGGGCTCATCACTGGGGTGGTCCTGGTGGCTGGAATGTGCTGGGTTGACGACTACACCACCTTTTGTTTACTGATGTGGCAGGTGGCATTTTTTTCACTGATGCTTACAGTGGACCCCACTGCTCCCTGGCTGGGTATCATCTCCTACCATAAAAACCCAGATTATCAAGAGGAGGATGCTGAGGGGCAATTCCAGTAAACTAATACCACTGAGGCAACCACCCCACCTGCAGGAAAGACTAGCCGACAGGCCTCGGTCTCCAAGGCTCTCCCAGCAGACAGTCTGAGGGCACTGCCTCTACCCTCTGATACACAGGCTGCAAGGAATCCCCCTCTCCCTGGGGGAGTTTACGTCCTGCTTCTAGGGAGATAGGCGGGATCAAAATGACCCTCTTCCTGTGTCCTGGAGCCCGAGAGCAGGAACTACTGAAGCCCATGCACCTAGAGCTTGTGCTCTGCTAAGAGACGCCACCATAACGAGCACCCAAGCACCTCAGCGAGAGGGTAGCCCCCAATCTCCACAAAGAGATAAAGCCCATGCTGCTGCTGCTGCTGCTAAGTCGCTTCGGTCGTGTCCGACTCTTTGTGACCCCACAGACGGCAGCCCACCAGGCTCCCCCGTCCCTGGGATTGTCCTTGCCTGGAGATACGCAATAATAAAGACCTTTCTCAGCCGAAAATAAAAAACAAAATAAAAAAGAATGTTCAAAAAATGTCCTTCTTGCCTCAGACGTTTCTTAAATCACTTTAATGAAAAATAATCAAAGTGCCATGATGGCATATTTTGTCCCACCCTGAACCTCAGGATGACCTGAAGTAGGTAACTTCAACTTGAGACAGTAAAACAAGGCACACACACCTTTGAAATCAGCACCCACCTGTCCTTTTGCTCTGTTATAACTATACGTTGGTGCCCCCTGGAGGTGAACTGAAAATTTGGAAAACTCAGCAGTGGCCTCAGGAGTGGAAAAGGTCAGTTTTCATGCCCATCCCAAAGAAAGTTGGTGCTAAAGAACATTCAAACTACTGTACAAACTACTGTACTGTACATGCTAGCAAGATAACACCCCAAATCCTTCAAGCTAGGTTCAACAGTACGTGAACCGAAATCTTCCGTATACACAAGTTCCATTTAGAAAAGGCAAGAGGAGTCAGAGATCAAATTGCCAACATCCATTGGTATGTGACTGTGTGGATCACAACAAACTGTGGAGAATTCTTAAAGAGATGGTAACTCAAGATCTCCTTACTGTCTCTGAGAAACCTGTATGCAGGACAAGAAGCAATAGTTAGAATGAGACGTGGAACAACTGACTGGTTCAAAATTGGGAAAGAAGCCCGTCAACACTGTATATTGTCACCCTGTTTATTTACTTTATATGCATACCGCATCATGCAAAATGCTGGGCTGGATGAAGCAGAAGCTGGAATCAAGATTGCTGGGAGAAATATCAATAATCTCAGTTACGCAGATGTCACCACCTAATGGCAGAAAGCGAAGAGGAATTAAAGAGCCTCTTGATGAAAGAGGAGAGGGAAAAGCTAGCTTAAAACTCAGCGTTCAAAAAACAAAGATCATGGCATCCGGTCTCGTCACTTTACGGCAAATAGACGGGAAAAAAGCGGAAACAGTGGCCGATTTTATTTAGTTGGGTTCCAAAATCACAGAGACAGTGAGAGCAGCCATGAAATTAAAAGACACTTGCTGCTTGAAAGGAAAGTTATGACAAACCTAGACAGCTTATTAAAAAGCAGAGACATCGTTTTGCCGATAAAGTTCTGTATAGTCAAAGGTATAGCTTTTCCAGTACTCATGGATGGATGAGAGATTTGGGCCATAAAGAGTGCTGAGTGCCGAAGAACTGATGCTTTTGAACTGTGGTTTTGGAGAAGACTCTTGAGAGTCCCTTGGACTGCAAGGAGAGCAAACCAGTCAATACAAAAGGAAATCAACTCTGAATATTCATTGGAAGGACTGATACTGAAGCTGAAGCTCCAATACTTTGGTCACCTGATGTGAAGAACCAGCTCATTGGAAAGGACGCTGATGCTGGGAAAGACTGAAGGTGGGAGGAGAAAGGGGTGAGAGAGGATGAGATAGTTGGATGGCGTTATAGACTCAATGGACGTGAGTTTGAGCAAACTCAGAGACAGTGAAGGACGGGGAAGCCTGGTGTGCTGCAGTCCACGGGNCAGCTCATTGGAAAGGACGCTGATGCTGGGAAAGACTGAAGGTGGGAGGAGAAAGGGGTGAGAGAGGATGAGATAGTTGGATGGCGTTATAGACTCAATGGACGTGAGTTTGAGCAAACTCAGAGACAGTGAAGGACGGGGAAGCCTGGTGTGCTGCAGTCCACGGGATCGTGAAGAGTAGGACACGACTGAGCAACTGAATAGCAAAAACAGAGGTGAACTGAAAGGCTGCATGATGCTTTCCTGTATCTACAGGCTCGCCTTCAGGATATTGTGGATTTGGGTATAGACCACTGCAATAAAGTGAATATCAGAATAAAGCAAGTCACACAACCTTTTTTGGTTTCCCAGTGCATAGAAAAGTTATGTTTACACTACACTGTCGTTTATTAAGTGTGCAATGCCTCTATGCCTCTGTGTACATGCTCAGTTATGTTTGATTCTTTGCAACCCCACGGACTGCAGGTCACCAGGCTCCTCTGTCCATGAGATTCTCCAGGCAAGAATACCTGAGTGGGTTGTCTTTTCCTCCTTCAGGGGATCTTCTTGACCCAGGGACGTAACTTGTGCCTCATGTCTCCAGCACTGGCAGGAAGATTCTTCACTACTGGTGCCACCTGGAAGCCAAGTGTGCAGTCAGTTCAGTTCAGTTCAGCCAGTTTCTGGCTCCACACCCAGGAGCGGGATTGCCAGATAACATGGTGACTTAAGCTACAAGTTTTTAAGGGACCTTAAAACTGTTCCATAATCCTGTTCTCTGCAGTCGCTGCCTAAGGTACTTTTATTATGTGGACAACCTGCTTCCATCTGAATATTATGAAATTCTATCTTGTGTATATAGAGTAACTTTTAGAGACTTTCTAATTTTAAAACACCTAATCCTACAGAAAACTGCTTCTCTGAGAAAGAAGTTCAGAGATCTAGAATGAGGGAAGAATGGACTATTCAGCAGACCTTGCAAGAAGCCTGGCCAGGTAACCAACTCCCCCTTCATCTCTACTCTGGGGGCTCCCATTCTAGTGGTAGGAATAATCCAACAAGAAAAGGTGGTCTAAAATTTATCTCTGATCAGAAGCCACAGATCTCTGCTCTGGTCCAACAAATTAGTTGAACTTAGTTTCATTTTGGTTATGGATGAGGGCATGGTCTTTGTTTCCTTCTTGGCCAGCTAAGAAGCTCATTTTACTTCCAACAGTGTTTGCTACCCTGGTTCACTACTGGCTAGGTAGAATAATTTGTGATTGGTTAACATAAAAGATGGGGTTTTCCAGGTGGTGCTAGTGGTAAATAACCCACCCATCAATGAAGGAGATGTAAGAGATGTGGGTTCTATTGCTGGGTCAAGGAGAGCATGGCAACCCACTCCAGTATTCTGCCTGGGAAATTCCACGGACAGAGGAGCCTGGTGGCCTTTGGTCCATAGGATTGCAAAAAGTTGGACATGACTGAAGTGACTTAGCTCACATGCAAAACAGAAGCTGACCTGGCTTTCTAGAACAGATCCAGGTGGAATGGGACCTGATTTCATGGCCTGGTTTTGAACTCTAGACTCTTTCTTTTGCAACCTATTAGTAGGAATGAAAATTACTTTGTTTCTAGTAAGAACTTGTATCCTGTCTGATCCTCACTGCTACTGTGCAGTCATAATCTTTTAAAATAATTCAGCATCTCATCTTGCAGCCAAGGGCACATGGGACTAACCAAAGTGGAGAAACAGACTGTATTCTCCAGATAACCATGTGGTCAATGGATTCTGATGGTGGGATAGTGCAAATATGGACCCTGTCAACAAATGTCCTTTGTCCAAAAAAGGAGACTGAAAATTAAGAAAGAAAAACACACACACACACAGACCCACAAGTTGCAGCAGGAAGTTGGCAGATAAACTCTAACATTTCCTACCAAACTCTAACATTTCCTATCAAACATAAATATCTCCTGCAGAATGTTTCACCAGTCAAGACCAATCAGTGACTGTGATGAAGGAGGTGTCAAAAGACCACTTACTTGGTAACTAGGTTTGAAACCAGACAAAGAAATGACATTCTACAATCAAGACCAAGCAATCTCCTTGCTTCTGAAAAATTGTCAAGATAACCACAAATGGCCCCATTTTTACAAAACTGGTCTGCTTATCTAAATACTCTTAGAGTCATACTGCTGAATCTTATGATAGGCTCCTTCCCACCCACCCTAGAAGAGATTCTGTATTCCTTTCTCTCAGTGCAGGAGACTAAACAGCCTACTTTATCGGCTGGCATGACCCTATGGTTTGGAGGTTTGTGTACCCCACAACTCACACATTGATTTACACACCTCTAAGGCTATGGTATTAGAGGTGGGGCTTTGGGAGAGTTCCTCCAGATGAAG
>SJYA01006524.1:0-20961 GCA_006410615.1 Neotragus moschatus
CTTTCCCTGCCCCCATGCTCCACTGACTCTGCAGGCTGGTCAGTATCTATGTGTGTCTGATGGGCTGGTTCTTGATAAGGGGACTTATCACCAAGTCATTTATCTGTTTAGTGATGGAGGAGAACTAAGACTGTGACCGTTTCCAAAGCTTTGTTCCAAGACTTGACTTATTTGATTGTTCGTTTGTCCACGTATTCTTTCACTCATTAGGTGATTTTTAAACCTCTTCTTATATATTGGGCCCTATATAACCACTGGGATGATAATGATGAGTAAGATTTGGCCTCAGTCCTCAAGCCTGCTGTGAACCTCTAGGAGTGAAATGGCAATTACCAAATTCTTGATAAACTTGATAATCCCAAGTCATTTGGGCCTTAGAAGGATTTAAAGAGAAAGTGTGTTGCAACATGTTGGCGAAAATGAAACCTCTTCCACTAGACTATAAGTTTGTTTAGGGCAAGAAGTGAACCTTGTTGTTGGAATTATTTATAGCCCTGAGCACAGGAACCATATAGGTCATATGTTCCAAAAAATATCAGTGAAATTTTCAGAATGTCTAAGAATCTTCAGCAGTGGACAATAAATTGCAAATGCCAAGAGTAGGGCCTTTGGGGTTTGGTTTTCACTGATGTAACTTCACTTAGCAACTAGTGATGGCCCTTGCCTTATCAAATTATTATCCACTTCAAAACACACGTGTTTAGTACTTGATAAGCACCTGGTGGAACAAGCTGGGTGCTGTGGATTCAAGAGTGAAAAAAATAGATACGGGATCATTCCTCCTGCAGCTGATTGACAGGAGAGGCCTCACAGAGGAGGATACAGTACAGGGACCTCAGAACAGATGAGAGAGAATTCCAATAAAATGTGTTAAGTTTTGTGAGAAAATAGTATACTGTTATCTAGACTACCTAAAAGGAGAGGTTAGGAGGTCAGGGAGAAGAGTGCTCCAGGCATCAGGGACAATGTGCAAGTCTCTGGAGGTGAGAATGATCCGTGGTGCATTCCAGAGACTTAAATGTATTCAGAATCATTGAATTGTCACCTGCAATGAGAGGAGCTTGAGATGAGGCTGGGGAGGTGAGCAGGGCCAGATCCCAAGGGACCTTCTAGGGAATGCTGAGTAGTTTGGACTTCACTAAAAATCAAAGGGAATTTATTGGGACTTGAGCAAGGCAGTGCCAAGATGAAATCTGTGTATTTGAATGATTGCTCTTGCTGGGCTACGTATTGGATATGGGATGGAGAGGGCGAGCTGTGCCTGTTGGGAAGGCTTTTGCAGTAACCTGGGTGGAAGATGGCCCATGGATCAAACAGTGTGGTATAGTGGAGAATGCCTGGGCTTGAAAATCCAGTAAGACCTGGCTCTGACACTTATCTGTGTGGCTTTTAGTAACATTCTACATAGTACATTTTATACTTTTCTTCTGCAAAATGGAGTAACCTTGCCTCTCTGATGTGGGATTTAAATACTGTACATAAGCTGCCAGGTATTATATGATCCACACTTCAGTGATAGCCCCTCTTTACTGCTCTTTCCTTTCTCCTTGTATTTCTACCCCTGTAATGTACACGTTCATGCTTTTAAGTAAGATCTTTCTTGGTAGTGGTCCTTTTTAATCTCTGGACCGTGATTCTGGTAAGGGCTCCTCCTTTTAAAGACTCTGCCTCTGTTACAGCTGCAGTTCTTTCAGAATGTTCTGGACTATCACAAAGTCACCTCTGAAGAAGCTGGCATACTTTATTCTGGTCTGGGATGTGCTATAACCAATGAAACGCAAGCTTGGTAAAGAGGAAATTTTTCATCCCCTTCCCATTTGGAACTTTCTGATAGCTGCATTCTGCCCCTCACGCCCTTGGAATGTGACTTTGGTATTATCTTTGGCCATCCTAGGGCTGCTTCTTAAGCAATTGTAGAGAGAGAACTTTGGATTTTTTTCTTTTTTTTTTAAATTTTTTTACAGAATAGCCCTTATTTTCTCTCTGAGAATATTCCAAAATCCTGTCATATTTTCCTTTCTGACATCTCTAAAATTCATCTTTCCCTACTGATCTCCAGTAGCTAAAATGCTTCCCTGTGTTTGGGCCTTCCTTTTCTTCTTTTGTATTCCCTGCTGCTGCTGCTGCTAAATCGCTTCAGTCGTGTCCAACTCTGTGTGACCCCGTAGACGGCAGCCCACCAGGCTCTGCCATCCTTGGGATTCTCCAGGCAGGAACGCTAGAGTGGGTTGCCATTTCCTTCTCCAATGCATGAAAGTGAAAATGAAGTCGCCCAGTTGTGTCCTACTCTTCACGACCCCATGGACTGCAGCCCTCCAGGCTCCTCCGTCCATGGGATTTTCCAGGCAAGAGTACTGCAGTGGGGTGCCATTGCCTTCTCCACTTCTATTCCCTATAAATACTTATCTTGGGGTCTCTATTCTTGAGTTCTGTCTCTCTTAAAGCAATCTCCTTGGTGCCTTTACTACAGTATCTTTTAAAAATGCCTTGCTTGATTTCTCTCATCTGCATTAAGTGTGGACTTGAGGGGCTTTCACTGATCTTCATTGCCTGGTTCGTTTTCCCCTGCTGGTTTCCTCTATCTTCCTAATTTTTAAGGGCCTAACCTCCTCCTGTATGTGCTCTTTTTTTCTTGCTCTCTTTTGTTTTCCTAGGCANATGCCTTGCTTGATTTCTCTCATTTGCATTAAGTGTGGACTTGAGGGGCTTTCACTGATCTTCATTGCCTGGTTCGTTTTCCCCTGCTGGTTTCCTCTATCTTCCTAATTTTTAAGGGCCTAACCTCCTCCTGTATGTGCTCTTTTTTTCTTGCTCTCTTTTGTTTTCCTAGGCAGTTTTCAGACTGTCTCCCCCCTAGCCAAGAACATTTTCTTTCCTTTTCACATGCCAAACCCAGCCTCAAACAAGTTGTGCCCTGAAACCCCTCTTATTCCTCCCACAGCTCTCTTTCTCGAGTTTGCTCTCTCCTCCTTCTTGATGACAGCCTTTTCTTTATGGAGTGTAGCTATCTGATAGCATATGTGTCTGCTCTTTTGATATAAGGAGATCTATCATTTATTAAGGAAAGTCTGTGCTTAGTCGCTTTAAGTCATTCTTTTGCTTTCGTTGGCACCACTTTGGTTTGGGGCTACAATTGTAGTTGTCATCAGTTTGGTCTCAGCTATCTTCCCCACATATTTTGTCCTTCGTGGTTCTCAGAAATGTCTTTCTGATCTCGTCCACTTCTTGTCTAAAANCTGTGCTTGGTCGCTTTAAGTCATTCTTTTGCTTTCGTTGGCACCACTTTGGTTTGGGGCTACAATTGTAGTTGTCATCAGTTTGGTCTCAGCTATCTTCCCCACATATTTTGTCCTTCGTGGTTCTCAGAAATGTCTTTCTGATCTCGTCCACTTCTTGTCTAAAACAAAACAACACAGCGTCTGCTTTCCCTAGCCTGTAGAATGAGACTTACCTTCCCCTGGTGTGCATCACGGATTCTCATACCCTGGCCCCTCTTCACCCGTCCAGACTCATCTGTCACGGTTTTATCCTAAATTCCGGTCACAGAAAGCTGCTGGCGGAGGTAATTTACCTTATTTGGAAGTTGAAAGTGGACTACTACAGGCCAACTACAGTCTGCAGAATTCTTCGCCATTTTTAAAAAACCAAAAGATTTCATGTCAAAGTCTTTTTAAAATTTCTCTCGGAAAACAGGGCACTGCTGCACCGTTTACCCACCTGGCAACAAAGAGTTGAAGGGTGGCTGCGCCTTTAGATGAAGCATGTTCTTCCTCCAACTTGCCACTGCTGTCGACACTCCTGTTTGTGTCCCCAGCGTTGAAGCAAGGTGTCATTTGCCTTTATTACCACTCTTTTTCTTTGGTCTGTTTAAGAAATAAGAGTGTTAAGGATTAACAGTATTAAGAGAAAACTGTATCATGTCTCTGGATCTATAGACTTATTGATTGACAAATAAAAGATGGGCAGATACTGTTTGGCATTTCAAGAAACATATGGAGCCCAATTCATTCTTTCATCCTCAGACCCTGTAGGAATCCAAATTTGGATCTCTGACGAAATAACTTGGCACTAAGGATCTGTGTTCAGATCCTGGCTCCCTCACTTCCTAGCTGTGTGGTTTGGGGCAGGTTATGTAAGCGTTCTCTGCCTTACTTCCACCTGTGTAAATTGGGGATGACGTTAGCATCTACCTCACAGAGTTTTTTATGCAGATTATATGAGATAATTGATGTAGAGAATTTAGTACAGGGATTGGAACATGAAATGCATTCAGTAATTCCTCACTACATTCTTATCACTATTATTATGATTCTGCTGCTAAGTCACTTCACTCCGACTCTGTGCGACCCCATAGTCGGCAGCCCACCAGGCTCGTCCGTCCCTGGGATTCTCCAGGCCAGAACACTGGAGTGGGTTGCCATTTCCTTCTCCAGTGCATGAAACTGAAAAGTGAAAGTGAAGTCGCTCAGTCGTGCCCGACCCTTCGCGACCCCATGGCGGCTCCTCCACCAATGGGGTTTTCCAGGCAAGAGTACTGGAGTGGGGTGCCACTGCCAAATCTTAATGGTGGGAATATCAGATCCATGAGGGACATTGGGCAGAGTCTTTTGGTGCCTATTTAACCACATCTTCCTAGTGCTCAGTTTGGTCCCTTATTAGCTATGGGCCTCGGAGAAGGAAATGGCATCCCACTCCAGTGCTCTTGCCTGGAGAACCCCATGGATGGAGGAGCCTGGTAGGCTACAGTCCATGAGGTCACAAGAATCAGACACGACTGAGCGACTTCACTTTCACTTTCATGCATTGGGGAAGGAAATGACACCCCACTCCAGTATTCTTGCCTGGAGAATCCCAGGGACGGAAGAGCCTGTTNAGACTTATTGATTGACAAATAAAAGATGGGCAGATACTGTTTGGCATTTCAAGAAACATATGGAGCCCAATTCATTCTTTCATCCTCAGACCCTGTAGGAATCCAAATTTGGATCTCTGACGAAATAACTTGGCACTAAGGATCTGTGTTCAGATCCTGGCTCCCTCACTTCCTAGCTGTGTGGTTTGGGGCAGGTTATGTAAGCGTTCTCTGCCTTACTTCCACCTGTGTAAATTGGGGATGACGTTAGCATCTACCTCACAGAGTTTTTTATGCAGATTATATGAGATAATTGATGTAGAGAATTTAGTACAGGGATTGGAACATGAAATGCATTCAGTAATTCCTCACTACATTCTTATCACTATTATTATGATTCTGCTGCTAAGTCACTTCACTCCGACTCTGTGCGACCCCATAGTCGGCAGCCCACCAGGCTCGTCCGTCCCTGGGATTCTCCCGGCCAGAACACTGGAGTGGGTTGCCATTTCCTTCTCCAGTGCATGAAACTGAAAAGTGAAAGTGAAGTCGCTCAGTCGTGCCCGACCCTTCGCGACCCCATGGCGGCTCCTCCACCAATGGGGTTTTCCAGGCAAGAGTACTGGAGTGGGGTGCCACTGCCAAATCTTAATGGTGGGAATATCAGATCCATGAGGGACATTGGGCAGAGTCTTTTGGTGCCTATTTAACCACATCTTCCTAGTGCTCAGTTTGGTCCCTTATTAGCTATGGGCCTCGGAGAAGGAAATGGCATCCCACTCCAGTGCTCTTGCCTGGAGAACCCCATGGATGGAGGAGCCTGGTAGGCTACAGTCCATGAGGTCACAAGAATCAGACACGACTGAGCGACTTCACTTTCACTTTCATGCATTGGGGAAGGAAATGACACCCCACTCCAGTATTCTTGCCTGGAGAATCCCAGGGACGGAAGAGCCTGTTAGGCTGCCGTCTATGGGGTCGCACAGAGTCAGACATGACTGAAGCGAGCTAGCTGCAGAAGCAGCCGTAGGCCTGGTCAAGTTATTTAATTCTGCTGTCCCTCCATTTTATCGTCTGTAAAATATTGACAATAACAGTATAATAACAGTACTCACATCTTTGGTAATCTGAGATGGCCATGTATTATGTATTAACATTCTGGTGTCCGCCACATAGCAAGTGTGCAGTAGGTGGTGCTGTTAACATCAGCTACCCCAGCAGAATTTTGCCTTTGTTTCCCCGGAGATGTGACCTGGTTAGTTGTGAGGTCCCAGGGAGCCAGCTGACTCACCTGCGCATGACATGCGGGGCCCAGCCTTCTACAGGAGCTCTTTTTTTTTGGCTACACTGCGCCCCCTGCAGTGGAAGAACAGTGTCTTAACCACTGGGCTGTCAAGGAAGTCCCTACAAGCCTTTGAATAGCTGAGTATTTTTATGGTATCCACATACCATAAAAATCACCCTCTTAAAGTGTACAGTCCAGTGGATTTTGATACATTCACAAAGTTGCGCAATCATCCCAACTACCTAATTCCAGAATGCTTATATCATCCCCCCAAGGAAACCCTGTATCTCTGTGAGCCGTCATCCCTCGGACTTCCCCACCCTCTGCCCCCAGCCCTTGGCAACCACTAGTCTGGTTTCTGTCTCTCTCGACCTGCCTACTCTAGATGTTTCATATAAACAGAATCATACAGCATATGGCGTTTGCCCATGTGTTTCCCTAAAGAGTCAAGCTGCACCCCATACCAGAAAACAAATTCCTACTGGGAAGAAGGAAGCTCTAAATAGGAGGAAAACAGGAGGAAGACAGTATAAGCCAACACTGAGCTAAGAAGAGCAAAGCCAGACAAACATGCACCCAAGGGTCAATTTGAGTAGGCTAGGAATGTTGAGACGTTATAAACCATGACTATAAAAAGCAACCAAGCTAGATTCCTTCGGATTCTTCACAGTCAGCCCTCGAAAATGATATAGAACCTCAAATGCCCATCTGTGATCTGTCTGAGGATTGGTTAACAATGCAGATTCTGGGCTTTTCCTCAGACTTACTGAGTCAGAATCTCCAGGATGGAGGTTGAGGAACTGCCAAAAGCTTCTACCAGCTAGCATGTTGGGAAATTACTGAATTACATGGCACGTAATACTGACCTGTGGTATTTGGTTCTGTCTTCCGTGATACAGCCTGTACTGGCGATGCTCTTCTTACACACACTTGTCGATCTCCTTTTCTTTGTGCATCTCAGCCCCTCTGCATAGTGACCCACAAAGTAGGGGCTCGGCACACTTTAGAAGACTGGTTATACAAGAACCTTGAGGGTATAGTTGGGATACTGCTGGCCACAAAGCCATTAAGGTCGACGGGGCCTCAGAGGAGAATGTTCTGGTACATTCTGAGCATTCTTTCTTAGAGATTTGAAGGCTGGTGTTTGTCTTCAGGGCTCTGACTTGTGCCCCAGTGGTCAAGAGCCCTTTGATCTCTGGGCTCCAGAGGGTGTCCCCGGAACTGCCCCTCCGGGGGGCTTTCCGGCTATCTGCATGGTGCTGATAGGTGGAGAAACGACAGCAGAAGCACAGGTGTTCCTATACCTCGTAGATCTGAAGCTCCCAGGACACCTGGTAACATTCCTGTGCCTCCCCAAGACCCACTGAACCAGACTGGCTTCCAGGAAGAGGAAATTATCACTCAGACACTACCCAGATACTGCTCTAGAGTTTGAAGAACCTCATCCTCCCCTCTGTGTTTGGAATAGAAAGAATGGGTTGTGCTCATGGGGATTTATGTGGGTAGGGTGCTGGGTAGGGTAGGATTTGGGAGATCTAGGCTTAGTGTTGGCCCTACCACTTACTTGGTCTCTGCGTGACACTGGATGAGCCACTTACCTTTCAGTTTGCCTCTTTGTTAAACAAGGGCTTTGGGCCAGGAGAGACATCTGGAATGCAGCCATGATCACTGGTGTCTGCAGGAGGCTTCTCTGCAGGTTGGGATGTTGGCTTTAAAGGATCCTTTCCTTCATGTGCTCTGAAGACGGACCTGCTTCCTCTGTCTGGAGTTAGCAACTCTTCAGCGTCATGGGAGGCAAAGTTGAAGAAACCCACTTTTGGAGGCTGGGGGTTTGTGTGGAATGGTGGTGAGATTAGATAAGAAGCATGGCCAGCCCTGCCCCTTTCCTTGCTGACTCATGCCCTTCTCTCTCTCCTTCCCATATTACACTGAGTAAGAGCTTCAGGTACATGAGTCTGTTTTTAAATTGCAAACATCCCATAGGAATGTTAAAGCCAACAATTGTTAACACTCTGCTATGAAATGCTCAAATCTAGACACTGGAAGGCTTCCTCTTTAGTATTTGTGGGATTAAAAAATTTTCAGTGGATGGGTACTAGCACATGTGCTTGGGTTCCTGGAGCCTGAGCAAGTGTACAGAGTGGCACAGTACAGGAGGGGATGACAGTCAAAGGTAGTCATTGATTTGGTACTCCCTAGTACCTTGTGGGAGTGGTGCAACAATCCATTGCCTGTGATGTTTTGGGCAGAGATACCCTAAACTAGTCATGCTTTACCTGGACCACCTCTGGGTGCGGTTCTTTTCACTCTTATTTGTTAATTACACTGGCAATCAGTCATTTTGGTTGCCCAGGAACTGGGTAAAGCTTGGGTCACGGTACTTCACTGCCTTCTTTTCAAGGCATCTTAAATCCAAGTTTATCCCCAAATACTATTTGTTACTCAACTCTCACTCAGGCCACAAAATCAAACTCCATTCAGGTCAGCTCTGTGAAACACTGTGAAGAAAGAGTGGCTGGTTTTGGATTCTGCAGGCTCTCTTTCCTTTTCCCCCGGTTTGTCCCTCCCTGGCTACAGCCTATGGGGTCGCTGAGGGTCGGACACGGCTGAGCAACTTCACTTTCACTTTTCACTTTCACGCATTGGAGAAGGCAATGGCAACCCACTCCAGCCTTCTTGCCTGGAGAATCCCAGGGACGGCAGAACCTGCTGGGCTGCTGTCTATGGGATCGCACAGAGTTGGACACGACTGAAGCGACTTAGCAGCAGCAGCAGCAGCAGCAGCAGACTCATTCTACATTCTTGCTACATGCAGATTTCCTGGTATTTAATAGCATTATAATTTTTCCTCTTTCTTTGGTATAGCAAAATAAACAAAGGCACAGGGAATCCTTAGCCATACTTTGTGTGTTCCTGTAGTCTCTGCCCTATTGTCTGAAAAACCACAGACTTCACTTTGATGCCAATGAATCCGTCATCGGGTTTTGTTTAAGCCTTGTATTTACCAAGATCCACACTTGAGCAGTGGCTTAACTTTTTAATCTTTGATTTATAATTTTACAGCTGCTGAGACAGAAAACCTACTTCTTCGGAGGAGCGTGGCCTTTTCTTATATTGCTTCCCACCGCTGCTTCTGAGCTTCTTGAACTCTGGCCCCTGGACACCACCATCAAGAAGGCCTTATGGATGCGCTACCTATCCCCACTGAGAGAGGAGGAACATCAACTGCAGTTTCTAACTAAATTGCCTTCTTCATTTCAAGTGATGGATGGACCAGCTGGATGACTGCTTGGAAAACTAACCTATTAGGATGCTAAAATGGTCACAGTGTGCTTACATAACCAGGAAAATATACCAGCACTTCTTTTAGGGAGCACTGTGTTTGGGGCTGGAAGAAATGGTTTGTTAAGTTCCTCCGGAGTAGTCAGAATAGAGAAACGGAGGGATGGCTTACTGCAGGGCTCCTGTTTTTCCTACTGAGCTATGTAAATTGGGTGCCCCAGCTGGATTGTTTGCCCATGGAGGGCAGTGGTCCTGCTCAGTTCTTCCTCACACAGAACTCAGTCTGTCCTCTAATAAAGATCCTACAAGTAGTGTTTTGAAAGAGACACCAATTTATTAGCCTACTCGTCTCTGTTGTGAACTCTAGGGCTTGGAAATGAAGACACAGTCATTGATAGTTTTTCTTCCGGTTCTAGAATATTAGCCCTTAGTGTGTCTTCATTCACTCAGAGTAAGGGTTGTTCATTAACAGAGCAGATCAGGACAAATGGAGCTTGAATTCTTGCGGGTTGGGTGATCAGATCCTGTGTTGAATTAATTAGATGGAGACCAAGTGGAGTTGAGGTTTTCAAAGCATTTCACTGAAGGGTGATATTGTCAGTTATTCGCAAATGAGGACATCAAGAAATGTTCTTGGAATAATGAAATGTAGAACTTATGGTCGTGTTTAATCATTTAAAAGGTAGTTAAGTATCTACTAGACATTGTGGAGACTTAGGACCAAGATAAGCGTGATTCCTACCCTCATGGGACTTACATTCTAGCTTCTCTTAAGTGTGAGGAGTAGTGGCTACAGAAAACAAATGGGCACAAAAATATTCTGAAGTCCAGGGTTCCAATTAATAGAGGATTTTCTGTTGCCTTAATCATGCCTAGTGATCAAGCTTTTCTAAGAGTTCTAAGTCTGCATTCTATAAATGCTCTGTGAATCAGTGCAAACTGTTTCCCTAGCAAGCTAAAGTCCCATGGTATTACGCGAAAGGGTTAAATTAAGGTTAGTAGGACTTCTGGAAGGGGAGATATTAAGTGACTTGGGTCAGGAAATGTGAAGGGATAAAACCAGCTGCTGCTTCTGCCTTACACAGGAAGCCTGCAGGGTGAGACATGCTGGGCTGGAAACTGAGACCCAGGTTTTAGTCTTTATTCCAGTACTGACAAGCTACGTAACTGTGGTCAAGTTACATACGACAGTCTACCTGGAGCTGCCTTGAATGACTTCAAGATCTCTTCCAGCTTTGAACACGTTAGCATCCAGCCCCAGACTACAGGACAACCGGCTAGTTTCTAATCCAGCTGTTCCTAAGTTGGTAGGCCAAATAGCTCTGCGAATGTCATTTGTTATTTTTTCGGAGGGGTGTTTATCAGCCTTGTAGGACGTGGTGAGTCCGTCTCTCCCCTTTGGAATTGAGAAGGCTCTAGAAGCATATGCTGTAGAACTCATAGAGGCTTCATCCCCCTTTCATCCTTTCTTCCCTTCCTCCCTGTCTTTCCTTCATCACGTTTCTGTGGGCATATGCCACACGCTTGGTGCTGGGTGTGAGCTAAGTTTGGAGATACAAGGTAAACCTGACATCCTCCTACACTCCAGAAGCTTTCACAGGAGAGGAGACGGAATCCTCCTTCCTTTCGCCCGCTGGCTTTCCTTTGGATGGTGTCCCTGAGTGTGCTGGTGGGTGAACAGCTACACGCAGAGTCCCCATTCTGCCCAAGCAATTTTGAAACACACATCCAGGTAATTCTCCAGTCCCAGGGTTACCATCAAAAGATCTATGTCCCGATAAAAGGAAGAGATGATTTTTTACTTCTTGGGATAAATCTGAGATAATCCTCTATATAGCCCTGTCACTGTCTACCCCATCCTCTGCCACACATCTTTGCTCAGGTGGGGGGACTCGTAACTAGCTCCTAAAATTAAAAGAAAAAAAAGCAAAACAACCCTCTCAATAGACAGACACTTTTCATGTATACTGTGTTTCATATCTTCACTATGACTGGTGGCCTCTTTAAAAAGGAAAGGGAAAACACTAATCAGACCAAAAGATTTTGTTATAGATTCTTACCTCATTGTGAATCCTGTGTAAGTAACTTTTCTTCATCTTTGTTTCTTCCGATACTAGCAACTCTGTTTGAAAGATATCTCTAAATATAGAAAATATTTTACAGAAAAAGAAATCAATGGAATTTCACATTCAGAACTGCTGGCATAAACTCTTTTTTTTTTTTTTAGATTTTTATCCTGGGAAATAGTTTCAAGGGGTTCAATGTCTGGCTTAAATGCTTGAATTAATTACTCTCGACTCAATTTTTCTTCCCATTTGAGGTCGAGGAGTGTGCTGACACCTCTAGTTAATGCTTATACCTCTCTGGGGCCAAGAGCATAATTTTCTCCATCGCTTTCAGGGTTCTGCATTTCTACCGCATTACTAAATGGGTTGACAAAGATTTCATCTCTTCTCCTTGTTCTTACTTTCCCTCTTGTAAATATACTAAAGATCAGATGACTAAAAGGACTGAGGAGAGAAACAAAGGGCATGACAACTCACATCAATGGAAACTCGACGCTGCAATAATTGGCAGCGTGTTCAAATATTTTAGTGCAGTGTTTCTCTCACTGAGTGGAAGTGGTATCAGTAAACCTATATGACTCTAAACATTCTAATGAAAAGGGAACTTTTTTTTTTTTTCTTGCATGCTGGAGGAGCTATAGCAGAAAAAGGAATATTTTGTCAAACATCTCATATTTCCAATTATCCGGATATTGGCCATTGTGAAGAAAAAATACAAATGATGGACTACTTCTCATTTGCCTCGTCTGAAGACTTGTAGCTCCAAGCCATTGACTCTAAGGGAATTTACATTTGTTTTCTCTGTCCTTCTTGAGAGGAAACAAAAATCTTGTTTTTTTCAAGCAATTAAAATTTTTTTTGCTTCAATTAGGATGAAAGAATTAGGAGTTCTGTCTCCTTGTACATAATTGTATTTTTCATCTTTCTTAATGATTGATAGAGAACAGATAAACTGAAACATCTCTGAATCAGGGTTGAATGTGCTCTTAGTGGCCCCATTGCTAATTTGTTTGACTATTTTGTAGCGTTTCTTTACTCTGCAATGGAAAGAAGAAGTGAAGTCGCTCAGACGTGTCTGACTCTTTGTTACCCCGTGGACTGTAGCCTACCAGGCTACTCCATCCATGGTATTTTCCAGGCAATAGTACTGGAGTGGGTTGCCATTTCTTCTCCAGGGGATCTTCCCAACCCAGGGATCCAACCCAAGTCTCCCGAATTGTAGACAGATGCTTTACCATCTGAGCCACCAGGGAAATGATGTTCTGTAATGGAAAGTTTATTAAATATGAGGGGTGCAGAGCTTTCAGAATACAAATGAACTTATTTGCCAAAATTTAAATGTTCCTTCTTATCAGTGAATGTCTGTCTCACTTAACAGGATCCAAATTGAATAATAAAGAAAACTAGATTATATTGTACCCTCAAGAGAAATCGTGTGTAAACTGTAATATAACAGTAATGGGGACGGGGTCATGTTTTCGAAAAAAGAGTAGATAGTTTGGGTCATATGAAAAACGATTAACTCATAGGAAATGAATTCTTTTCAAAGAAGCGTAGTAGTTCAATGAGCAGGATTTCCCATGTACAAGTGATCTGTACCTCTGGCTAGCTTAGAATGTTTTCTTTGTTTTGACTGTGCAGTCCAGCTTGTGGGATCTTAGTTCCCCAATCAGGGTTTGAACCTGGGCCCTTGGCAGTGAAAGAGCAGAGTCTTAACCACTGGACCGCCAGGGACTTCCCAGGCTAGCTTAGAATGAAAGTCATAATTATATGGAAATGCACGCTAGGTTTCAGTGGTTACAACCTTATTCCATCATATACCTGTGATGGAATTGAAAATCCAATAAGCATCCACTGAAAAATGAACACAGATCTCCAGAGAAGTACAATACAGAGGTAGTTAGGATTTGAGAAGTTGACCCAATTCTTTCTTTAATCATGGGGTAATGCAGTGTCCCTTGGTCAGTATGTTTACTCGCATTGCCTTGGTGTTCTCAATAATAAAGTTGATGACCCTAGTGCCTTTCTCTTGCTGGCATTTGAGGGGCACTGTGGGAACAAGAGAGCAGCCCTCTGACCAGGGAGACAGACTGGGAGAACTTCAGCAGCCACTCAAACTGTTGACTAAGCTCACGGGTGGGAACAGAGTGCATGTATGGAGTGAAATAAAGCAATAGAGGGGGAATGAGAAAGAACAGAACGGTGGGACTGTGCAAAGACAAGAACTGGTCCCTGTCATACACTTGCAATACGAAGGTATCTGCTGGAAAAGGATAAGGTGAGGCAGGATCCTAAAGGAGAGAAAATAAAGGGAAGAACGAATGTCTCCAGAGTCTGCTGAAATTAATTATCCTGAGATTTCAGGAGGAAGAAAGGGAAGGCTGCTCTGAAGGCTGTGAAGTTTCGAAAACAGAATGGAAACAGAAAGTTTCATGTTTTTCTGGGAGGCGACGCTGGGCATTAACAGACAGTTTGATGACAGCAGGATTTGAATTCAGGGGTTTACTTTCAGTCCCTAATTAGAGGAAAGGTTTATACGACATAGATGCAAAAGACATGAGCGGGTCTTTGGGCCCCGATACTGGGTTTCAATTGCAAAGGGGAAAAAGAAGGATCAGCACATGTCAGAAAAATACCAACTCACTGTGCAGTATTTTATTTGAGATTTGTATTAGCCCCAATCAAGAAAAAAAAAAAAATAAGGGACTTAGTGAATTTGACTCTGTGGGAAGTCTTGAGAATTATAAACCTGGATTTCCCCCATGGAATAATTTGATATTAACAATTAATAAATAGAGAGTCTGGGGACATTCAGATTCATTGCCATCATGTCAAATCATGATCCACACCATCAGAAAAAAAAAAGAGCTTGGAACTTGGAATGCAGGAAGGAGAGGGGAAAGAAATGACTGATGGATGGGTGAGTAAGAAGGGATAGAAATGAATGCTGCAAACAAAATAACTTACACAAGCTGTGAGAAAATTAAATGAACAATAGAGTTTGAAGGATAAGTAGGTAATGAGGAATATGAGATAATAAGACATTTAAAAATAGGAAATTACTATGCAAAGTGAGGATGAATGATGAATTACATGGGAGAAGACTGAGGGACACAGGAAGGCAAAGAAGAGAGGAGGCAATTGTGATGGAAACAAAGCGTGATTAATAGATGGAAAGGGCGGGCATGAACCCCAACCTTTGGAGAAAACGCCTAACCTAGAAATAAAGGAGGGAAAGGAGAAAAGAGTTCAGGATTAACGTGAAATCATGTGGACAATAGAGGAAGCAGGAAGTGTTATTAGTCTTCAGGAAAGGACGCATTTCCAGAGAAATGTATGAGTCTGGGTTCTCCATTCATCTATGAGTAGAATGGCAGCCCACTCCAGTGCTCTTGCCTGGAAAATCCCCTGGACAGAAGAGCGTTGTAGGCTACAGTCTATGGGGCGGCAAAGAGTCGGACACGACCGAGCGACTCTACTCCTACTTGCCTTTCACCAAATGTTGAATTACAAAATGAGCGCTATTAAAGGAAAGAAAAGCTAAGCACTGTTAGGGGAGTTTGAAGAAAAGATTGTACCTAGAACAACTGAAATGAAGACTCAGTGAGCCAAGCTATTCACAGGCTTTTAAATAAAATTTTGAAATTCAGCCTCTTAGTGAAAAAAAAAAACTGGAGGATTTATCCAAATAGAAATGTGGGCCGTGATGGCAGAGGGGCGGGGGGCGGAGAGGTGTTAACTGTTGTATTTTAGAATTTATTCTTCTACAACATTTTTTTTTCCTCATAAAGTGAGTGAGATTAAGTTAAAAAGCTTCTGGATATTGCTTGAAACACATTGGATGAGAGGGTTTAGAGCAACGTAAAGTATTCCCAGTAGTAGAAATAGCATTAATTTTTCAAGAAGATTAATATCTGGATTAGCTTTAAATGCCTGTGATTATCGTTCCGCTTTCTCATGTTTGTACAGTGGATTCCTTTCAGCCAGACAGTACCAGACCCCCTTCGGAGGGAAGCTGATAAAGTAATTTAGGTGGAAAGGCCTAATGAGATAATGATGCAAAGGCCAGTTAACACCTAATAAGAACATAACCACCAGGGATGATATTGTTGCTTATTAATTATAATGATGGTGTGGAGGAAAGAGACAAGGTGGCACTCATTTAGCAGAGAGCACTCAGGAGGAAAGCTGTTTTCTCAAAGGGCGAGTTGCAGGCAGTTAAGAGTTGGAAGTAGGGCAACATGTAGCCGAGTTTGAAATTTATGGCCGTTGGGTTACACTGGCGACCACAGAATGGGAGGCCGTGCAGGAGGTAACAGATGCCTTCCTGATGGTGACCAGAGCTGGAATGGAGACTGCTGCGGTTGCAGGGCCGGGCCACGTTCAGAGGCAGGGACTTCAGGCGGGGATCTGGGGGCTGCCCGCTTGCCTCAGATTACGCAGTGGTCATTCGTGGGCAGACAGGCAGGTGTCCAAAACTGGACTGGGTGTGCTTCCAGTTCTGTGACCTTCCCCTCTGCTGCACTCAGTCCTGGGGAATCAGACTCGCAGCACAGCTCTCCAGTCTGTGTTGGTGCCCTGCCCTGTTGAGGTCACCCAGAAGATCCTTCAGGCCTGTTTTTAGAGACATGGACTTGATCTGTTACCTTCATCTGCAGACTTGAATGTAAGGTTTCTTGGTGTTAGTCACTGCCCCTGCTCTGCTTTCTGAACTCCCAGTGGGTGTGGTTCACCCAGGGCAGGCAAATTGTATCAGTGCATGTTTGCAGATGCGCTGGTGTCTGTATTAGTCAAAGAGCAGGAGTCGAGAATGTTAGGAAGAAGCAGCCACGAGAAAAAAACATGAAGATCTTGGAAATGATGTCAATCCTCAAGGGAGACATAGTAGCTTGAAGTTCAGGACCGGTCTGGGGAAGCAGATTTCGGGCCTCAAGGAACACTGGGAGCTCGCCTCCTCATACACAGTCTCTCCCCTCCCAGTGCAAGTCTCTGGCCCCGAGAGCTCAGGCTGTCACTCACCCCTCTCTCAGTCTTGGATGCCACCTCTGCAATAAGATGTAGTCTTCCACACCTTCCTCTGGTATTAATTTTATTGCCTGGATGAGGGCCATCGCACAGGATTTTTCTTGTTCTGTGGGATGATGTCACTGACCCTGCCATTGAAAGGAAATAGCATTCTCATCATTAACTTTGTAAAGCAAGTATTTTTTATATTTACTAAATGTGTGATTCGAGAGGCAGGAAGTGAGGAGTACTGGAAGGGAAGGCAGAAGGTGAGGCTATAGTTCTGACTTTTCTATTACATGTCTCTGTTACTCAGTTGCTAAGTCGTGACCCACTCTGCGACCCCGTGGACTGTATAGCCTGCCAGGCTTCCCTGTCTTTCAACACTTCTGTAATCTTGGATAAATCACTTGCCTTTCTGAGCCTCCAGTTTCCCCATCCACAAATTGAGTGTTTGGTGAGGGTCACCTTTATAGTTTTAAAGTTATTTCCAGCCTTAAAATTCTACATTTAAGTGTATAGATGTATAATGATCCTACCTCTACTAAACCTTTATGAGAGAATGACAAATAAAACCTTAAATCCATGGTTCAGAGTGGACAATAAAGTTTGGAGTTACCAATGGCAGAACTATTTACTCAGCAGTAACTAGCTACCTGGCAGCCACACACCAACCTTAAAGGCAGGTGTTTTACAGGTGAGAATGTGAAGGCTTCAAAAGGTGGAATAGATTGTTCAAAATCCTATAGTTAGTGAAGGAGTGGAGTCAACATTCAACTTAGCTCTTCCTGAAACAGAAGTCCTTGACCTTAATGGCCATGTATGCGTTTAATACTTACGTTCCATACTGGCTGGAACCAGCCACTGAAGTCTTCTTAAGTTACAGTGGTTCCTAACTGGTGACGGAAGGAAGGAGCAATGCAGGGAGTGGCTTGAAAAGTCCCAGTCGATTCTGGCACGCACACTTCTCTGCCTCCAAATCTACCCTGAAACGTCACCAGGTCAGAATCACAGTAACGTGATGACGGAAACAGTACCTTACTGGAAAACTTCCCGTCCTGTGGCAGCTCTCGTTTCTGCTTCTCTCAGCATGGCCTGTGGGTAGGCAGAGGCACCAGACACAGTTATTTCTCTTGTCTTCCAAATGGGAAACTGAAGCAAAGAGAATTGAATAATGCAACTTCACACACCTAGTAGTCACAGAACAGTATGAGGACTCCTACTCTGAGACTCCAGCCACCACAGAACATTGCCTTTTAGACAATTCAATTAATAGTGTATTTTATATACAAGGAAAAATACTACTTTCCTCCCCTGGAGTTTCCTAGTAGATGTGTCATTTCAGCGACATTAATTTATTCAGAATATCTGTAAAGCCAGCCTCTCTGAATAGTATCAACTGTAGTAGCCATTGACAAATATCAAACGGAGGGAAATGATTTCTTAACCAGGCATTTTTATGAACAAAAAGACTTTCTAGAACTTCACTGACTCGTCTCAGAAAAATGCTTCATCAGGGTTGTTAAGAGGATTTAGGCATCCAAAAAAATAGATGCTCTCATTTTTATATCTTTGAACATACTAAAAAGGGTAATTCCTTTCTGAAAATAAAAGTATTAGCACCTAGAATTTCAAATTGCTTTCCAAGAATTTATTTTAATGCCACATAGACAAGGCCCCAGACTTAGTTTTAATCTACAATTCTTTATAGTGTAAAATGCCTTCTTTTGGTCTTTCTATATTTTGGTTTTCCTCTTTTTTTTTTTTTTGATGAATGAATTCTAAATTTTACTCATTATGATTGATTTCACTCCATTGCAAAAAGGTAGAAATATCAGTTATAAGATGTGATTAAGTAAAGNGTTTTCCTCTTTTTTTTTTTTTGATGAATGAATTCTAAATTTTACTCATTATGGTTGATTTCACTCCATTGCAAAAAGGTAGAAATATCAGTTATAAGATGTGATTAAGTAAAGATAGAATACAATGTTGCAATTTAGAAGAATGAGGCAGCTGTAAGTGGAATGATCTCTGAGATATATAGTTAAAATGTAAAAGGCAAGATATACAATGAGGTATATGGTAATTTACCATTTATATAAATACAACATATCTATGTTTATATACAATTTCCAGCTGTGGAAGAACATTTAAAGATCTAGTAATGGTTGCCTCTGGGAGAAACCACTGGGAGACTGGAGGGAGATTCTATATATACCCTGTTGTCCCTTTTATATAAGGTATCATGCTCCTGTATTACATGCTCATATTTGTTTTATAAAGACAGAGGTAGAAGCCTTTTTTATTGAGATGGAAAAATACAAAAGACATATTGTTCGGTGTCAAAAGCAAGTTGCAGAAAAGCATGGATAGTATATGGTTCTATTTTTGTAAATTAATTATACAGACATACATGTATGTGTATAACTACACCCACACACAGCTCTAAGGGTATGCACCAAATTGTTAACAGTGGTTCCCCCTAAAGAGTAGAATATGAGAAGACTACGTGTGCACGCTTTCATTTTTTTTGTCCTATGTATTTCTATATTGTCTGATTTTTTTTTACACAGAGCACATACTAATTCAGAATAATGTATAAACTTATAAACCCAACAAAAAGATTGCACTTGACTCCTACATACCTACAATCAAAATTCCCCAGAATAGCCCTTCTAGTCAGCCACTTTTTGCTTTTTATGTCCCACAGATTGACTTCAGATCTCTTCCTTGACCTCTTCTCTGAAGTTTGCTGAACTTTCTGTTCCTTTGTCTTTGCTCTCCTACATTCCCCCTTTTGAGCAGGGCCCAGCTAAGGTCATGACCAAGAAATGATAGGAATAGTAGTGGTAGTTCCTCAATTTGCCCTTTAAATCAATCTAGAATGATGCAGCTAAAATCCCCCTCATTCCTACTTTAGAGACTTCAAACTTGGCTTAAATCTAACCACCTATTTCAAGAAAATTTCTATGCTTTCTAGGTCAGTCCTATCAGCACACAGACATGCTATAGCTCTCAGTTCAGTTCACTTGCTCAGTCGTGTCTGACTCTTTGTGACCCCATGAATATGCAGCACGCCAGGCCTCCCTGTCCATCACCAACTCCTGGAGTTCACTCAGACTCATGCCCATCGAGTCTGTGATGCCATCCAGCCATCTCATCCTCTGTCGTCCCCTTCTCCTCCTGCCCCCAATCCCTCCCAGCATCAGGGTCTTTTCCAATGAGTCAACTCTCTGCATGAGGTGGCCCAAGTATTGGAATTTCAGCTTCAGCATCAGTTCTTCCAGTGAGCACCCAGGACTGATCTCCTTTAGAACGGACTGGTTGGATCTCCTTGCCGTCCAAGGGACCCTCAAGAGTCTTCTCCTAGTCTCAAACAAATATGTGTTTTATTTTGTTTGCTTGGTTTTAGTGGTGAAAACTCCATTTGACCTCTAAACTCCACATCTTCTCCAAATACTGTCCCCATTTCTCTATACTCCTTTACATGAATTTTCCTTGAAAAATTTGCCTTTTCTTTTGCAAAGATACTTCCTCTCCTCACTTTCATTCTCCCCCACCCCCATTTCTTCTTTTTTTAAAAATGTATTTATTTTAATTGGAGGCTAATCACTTTACAATATTGTGGTGGTTTTTGCCACATGTTGACATGAATCAGCCATGGGTGTACATGTTTCCCCACATCCCAAAAGCCCCTCTCACCTCTCTCCCCATCCCATCCCTCTGGGTTGTCCCAGTGCACTGGCTTTGAGTGCCCTGTTTCATGCATCAAACTTGGACTGGTGATCTATTTCACATATAATAATATACATGTTTCAGTGCTATTCTCTCAGATCATCCCACCCTCGCCTTCTCCCACAGAGTCCAAAACTCTGTTCTTTATATCTGTGTCTTTTTTGCTGTCTCACATACAGGGTTGTCATTACCATCTTTCTAAATTCCTTATATATACTTTAATATACTATACTGGCGTTTTTCTTTCTGGCTTACTTCACTCTACAATAGGCTCCAGTTTCATCCACCGCATTAGAACTGACTCAAATGTGTTCTTTTTAATGGCTGAGTAATACTCCATTGTGTATATGTACCACAGCTTTCTTATCCATTCGTCTGCTGATGGACATCTAGGTTGCTTCCATGTCCTAGCTGTTGTAAACAGTGCTGTGATGAACACTGGGGTACACGTGTCTCTTTCAATTCTGGTTTCCTCAGTGTGTTTGCCCAGCAGTGGGATTTCTGGGTCATAAGGCAGTTCTGTTTCCAGGTTTTTTAAGGACTCTCCATGCTGTTCTCCGTAGTGGCTGTACTAGTTTGCATTCCCACCAACAGTGTAAGAGGGTCCTCTTTTCTCCTCACTCTCTCCAGCATTTATTGCTTGTATGCTTTTTGATAGCAGCCATTCTGACTGGTGTGAGATGGTAGCTCACTGTGGTTTTGATTTACATTTCTCTGATAATGAGTGATGTTGAGTA
>SJYA01006525.1:3113-19812 GCA_006410615.1 Neotragus moschatus
TGCAAAATTTGCCCCACCCCCCCCCCCCCCAGTGTTTCTGGAAAGAACAGCTTTCTCTCTAAACCTAAGACGAGCCTCTGGACCTCTTATCTACATTCCCCAAAGTCCGCTTCTCGAGCGTCTGGGTCTCACAGGTTGACCTAGTCTGGGAACCCAAGATACACTCCCTCTGTACACCTGGCACTTCTGGTCCCGCCCTGTTTCGCGATACCGCCAATCCTAAGCCCGTTCTTCGTGATTGACGTGGCCCCAGAGCAGTTCTAATTGGCCATGGCGGGCCGCCGCTCCGCCCCCCCCGACGACCCCGCCTCCCTTTCATTCTGAAAGAAAGAACCTCGGTCCCGGGAGCCCAATGAGAAGCTCCCCCACCCCAAAGGTCCCGCCTCTTTGGGCGCCGGCCCCGCCCCCAGGGCCGGGGAGATGCCCGCCTCTCGGAGCGCCGCAGCCCAATCGGAAGGCGCGTCCTTCCGGACGGACGGCAGCCCGCCCAATCCTCGGGCCTCGGGCCGCGTCGTCCCGCCCCCCCGCCGGGCCGAGCGGCGGGCGAGAGCGGGCCTCGGGGCGGCGGCGGCGGCGGACGCGGCCTGAGGGAGCGGCCGGCTGCCGCCTCGCCCGCCGCGGGGTCCATGGCCTGAGCGGCCATGTCCGGCGTGGTGCGGACCCTCAGCCGCTGCCTGCTGCCGGCCGAGGCCGGCGGGGCCCGCGAGCGCAGGGCGGGCGGCGGCGGCGGGGCCCGCGACGCGGAGCGCGAGGCGCGGCGGCGCAGCCGGGACATCGACGCGGGGCTGGCCCGCGAGCGGCGCGCCGTGCGGCGCCTCGTCAAGATCCTGCTGCTGGGCGCGGGCGAGAGCGGCAAGTCCACCTTCCTCAAGCAGATGCGCATCATCCACGGCCGCGAGTTCGACCAGAAGGCGCTGCTCGAGTTCCGCGACACCATCTTCGACAACATCCTCAAGGTGCGCGCCCCGCCCGCACACCTGCGCCCAGGTGCGCGCCGGCGCGGCCCGCGGGCCTCGGCGCCCCGGCGGGGGCCCCGGCCGGCTCCTGGGGCGCCGGCCGAGGATGCGCGCCGCGTCTCCCCGACGGCCGCGGGCCTTCGCCTCTGCTCTCCTGGGCTGGGGGCTGCGGGGGCTCTTGAAAGGGGGAAGCCGACTGCTTGTGGGGCGTCGGAGGGGCGAGGGCTTCAGAAGCGGAGGGCCTTGCCCGGGCTCGGGGTGCCATCCCTGCCCCGCCTTCCCACTTAAGTTCAGAAGAGCGCTGCAGACGGGGCAGGAAACCGGCCGCAAGTCTCTCCTTTTAGACTGTTTACTAGGAAAATTTCCAACATGTACAGCGTAGAGAAAACCAGTAGGAACAGTGGGTCCCCGGGCCCCTCCTCAGAACCCGAGCAGCGTCGATGGAGCCAGTGCCATCGACCTGTACCCCTCCCTGTTCCCCCCACCCCGGCGAGCTTCAAGCAAATCCCAGACATTGAATAGATTCATCAGCAAAGGTTTGTTGACAGAGCTCAAAGACAAGCATCCGGTGGTTGTGTCCCCCCCCCTTTTTTTAAATGGTGTTACATCAAACTAAAAAGTAAAAACTCCTTAATATGGTCAAATATCCAGCCTGTGTGCAGATTCCCTACATTGCCACAGAGCTGTTGTGTCTGTATGAGGATGTGAGTTAAATCCTTGCCTTACAGTTAAGATGCCTCTCAGGCGGTGTCTCATCTCCAGGTGCTTCTGTCCCTGGCTTCATTTTTGTGGACTGCTGTCTGTTTGGAGGGGGAGGGGGGAGTGTACAGTTGGCCAAGTTTCCCCTTCTGTTTTGTGTTGTGTGTGAGCTTGTGCGGAAGGGCGCCAGAGGAATTGTGGAGAAAACTGATGACAAGGAGAAAAGAGTCTCCCCTGAACCTCGACTAAGATCACTTCCTTTTTTTTTCCCCTCATAGGGTCTTACTCTGCCCTCTTTCTGCCCCTTCACCTACCCCTTCCTCCGCCCATTTTGGGGAAACCAAATCACAGGTATGAGGAAAGTTGTCTCAGAACAGACGTAGAGGGAGACTTGTCCCAGAATCCTCCCTGGAGACGCTGGGCTCTAAATTTAGCAGAGAACTGTGGAACCCCTTGGCACACATCTTCCACTTCACCCACGAGGCCGCTGCGGGCCTTGAGGATGAGTGGCTCCGAGCCGAGCCCTGGACCCCGGGGCTCCCCGCCTCCAGGCCCGCATCAGTGGTCTTGCGGCAGTGTTCCCACGTGAGGGATTTGTTAGTAAAACGTCTCTTGTGGGTAGAAATAGCTCTTTTTTTAGGGTCCTGCCGGGAAGAGAGTCATTTGAATGATAAAACATGCCTCTCCTTTTCACCTCTTTCAAAAGCCTCTCTGTGAGTCAGAGCTCTGGCCCAATACTTCATAAACTTTAAAGGCTAGGTGCCCAGTATGATTCAGGGGATTGACTGTGTTTAAAATTCTCCTCATCTTCTGGGGTAAAGTGCACTTGATTTTCTTTGTCACAGAGCTCGATTTTACTTCTGTGGCTTTTCAGACCTCTGAACCAAGTAGGTTATAAGATTTGGCTGATCGACTTCCGGCTCCTCTTGGCTCGCAGAGAAACTGCTTAGAAACATAGAATCTTAAAATCTAAATCAATGTTTTAGTGTCTTTTAGAAAACTCAGTTTTAGCTTTTCCCACTTTATAAACACTTTTACAAACTTCCTTATCAACAAGAAACAAAATTTGTTAAGCAGTATCCTGTTTTCCGTGTCAGTTTTTATTTTCTTTTCTAATTGTAGTTCCGTATTAAACTCACTTCATCTGTTTTGACCATTTCAATAAGTAGTTAGCAATTCATCTTTCACTCTAAACCCAGTAATTACCACTACCCCCCGCCCCGTTTTTATTTGGACAGATCACTTTAGGAAGGGACTTTTTAAATAAATTGCTTTGTAGAGGTTCCAGTAGCAGATATTTGAATGATAACTCTTCAGAATAATATTTGTGTCTACAAAGAGAGTTCATGTTAACAGGCTATTTTTAAAGCACTAGCTGTGTGCTGGGCCTTCTCATATGTGGCTTTTGATTTTCATAATGCCCCAAATGGCATTGTCCATTTAGCCAGTGGGGAAATTGAAGACAGAGTTTGAAATCTACATGAAGCTAGGTACCTCGTTAACAGGTGGCAGAGCTGGGAACTGAACCCTGTCTTTCTTAAGTTAAACTTTTAATACTGAGATAATTGCAGTGTCCTGTCAATAACAGCTCCCGCATACCCTGTAACCAGCTCCCCAAATGGTGAGAGTCTGTAGAACCAGCACAAAAATAGCACAGCCAAGGAGCCGATGTTGAGCAAGTGAAGATGCAAAACGCTCCCGTCACAGTAAGTCGTCCTGCTGCTGTCTGTCCTCGTCGCTGCCACCCTCCACCCTCCCCCTGGCCTGGCAACCACTGATCTTTTCTCCAGCTCTGCGATATCATGATTTCAAGAATATGATATAAATGGAATCTTGCAAGATGTTACCTTCGGGGATTGTCTTTTATCACTCAGCGTAATTCCCTAGAGTTGGTGTGATAGTCCCTGCCTCTCGATTGCTGTGAGTAAAGAACCCACCTGCCTGTGCAGGAGACTCAGGAGGTACCAGTTCGATCCTGGGTCAGGAAGATCCCCTGGAGAAAGAAATGGCAGCCCACTCCAGTATTCTTGCCTGGGAAATCCCATGGGCAGAGGGGCCTGGCGGCTACAGTCCACGGGGTCAGACACGACTGAGCACACCCGCACTCACGGGGAGGATTTGCGCCCGTTCACCGTTTGACCGTCTGCCCTTTGGAGGGCAGTTTCTGCCTGTTATGAGTAAATCCTCTGTGAGTGTCGTGTACATGTGTTTGTGAGCATAAGCTTTCATGCGTCTGGGATGGACGTCCGAGAGTGCAGTTGCTCAGCCGTGTTGTAGCTGCGTGTTCCGTTCTATAAGAAACTGCCAAACTGTTTCTGCAATGGCAGGATTGTCTTGCATCCCCACCAGCAGCGTGTGAGACAGTGATCCGGTTTTTCTGCATCCTTGCCAGCATTTGGTGGTGGTGTGCCTCCTGTTTCAGCCTCGTGATACGCTCTCACACAGCCTGTTACTCCTTGTGATGGGCGTGTGGGCGCTGTATCGCTGTCATTTAGCTTGCACTTCCCCGGCGCCCGATGATGCGGGCCGCCTTTCCCGTGCTCGTTGGCCGCTGTGTATTCTCTGCCGAAACGTCTCTTCATGCTTTCTGTCGTCGTTTAGTCCCTCAGTTGTGTCCAGCTCTTTGTGACCGGATGGACTGTGGCCTGCCAGGCTCCTCTGTCCATGGGATTTCCGAGGCAGGAATACTGAAACGGGCTGCCACTTGCTCCTCCTGGGGTCTTTGCAGCCCGGGGTCGAACCTGCATTTCCTGCTCCGGCAGGCAGATCCTTGACTGCTGAGCCTCCCTTTTGTAATTAGGTTCCTTGTTTCCTTATGGTTGAGTTCTGAGAGTTCTTTGTGTATTCTGGATACTACTCCTTTGTGAAATATGTGGTCTGTAAAAAGTTTCTCCCAGTCCGTAGCTTGTCTTTTCATCCTTTTTAACAAAATCTTTCACAGAGTAAAAGGGATCCCCTGGTGGCTCAGTCAGTGAACAGTCTGTCTGCAGTGCAGGAGACTTGGGTTCAATCCCTGGGTTGGGAAGATCCCCTGGAGGAGGAAATGGCAACCCACTCCAGTAGTCTTGTCTGGAGAGTTCCATGACAGAGGAGGAGCCTGGTGGGCTACAGCCCATGGGGTCTCCAAAAATCACACATGACTGACTAACACTTTCACTTTTCACAGTAAAAGCTTTTAATTTTGATGAGGTCCAGCTTCTCAGTTTTTCCCGTTTATGGATCATGCTTTTGGTGTCGTCTAAGAACTCTTTGCCTAATAACCCTAGGTCCCAAAGATTTTCTTTTTTTTTTTTCTTAAATTTTGTAGTTGTACATTTTACTTTTAAGTCCCTGATCCATTTTGAGCTAATTTTTGTATAAGGTTGAGGTTTAGATTGAGGTTTTTTTGCTCTTTGTTCTTTTCTCTGTGGATGTCCAGTTGTTCCGGGATTGTCTGTTGAAAAGACTGTCTGTCCCTCCTCCACTGAGTTGCTTTTGCTCCCCTGTGGACAATCAGGTGGGCATTTTGTGTGGATCTGTTTCTGGGTTTTCCATTCTGTTCCATTGATCTGTGTGGCGCCTCTCCTCCCAGGGTCATTCCATGTTGATGGCAGTGGCTATACAGAAGACGTAATATCAAAGCGATTTCTCTCACCTCATTTTTTTCAAGATGGTTTGAGCTATTCTAGGATCTGTGCCTTTCCTATAATTTTACAGTAAGCTTTCCTATGTCTCTTAAAAACAACAACAAAAAACCCTTGCTGTGATTTTGATCGCATTTGCGTTAAGCCATGTATCAGTCCGGGGAGAACTGACATGTCTCCTGTATTGAGTTTCCCAGTTAATGAACATTCTGTCCTCATTTATTTAGGTTGTCTTTGATTTTTGTCATCAGTGTTTCGCACTTATCGCCAGACATGTCCTGTACATGTTTTGTCACCTTTGTGCTTAAGTATTTCATTTTCTTTAGAGCTGTTGTGATACTGTGCTTGTATTTTCAGTCTCCACATGCTCGTTGTCAGTATATAGGGTAGGGCTGATTCTGTGTCTCAATTGTGTGTCCCGTGACCTTGCTAAGTACACTTAGTGTTTCTGAGAGCTTTTCTGTAGATTATTTGGGATTTTCCATGTAAAGAAACACTGGGCTGGAAGAAACACAAGCTGGAATCAAGATTGCCGGGAGAAATATCAATAACCTCAGATATGCAGATGACACCGCCCTTATGGCAGAAAGTGAAGAGCAACTAAAAAGCCTCTTGATGAAAGTGAAAAAGGAGAGTGAAAAAGTTGGCTTAAAGCTCAACATTCAGAAAATTAAGATCATGGTATCTGGTCCCATCACTTCATGGGAAATAGATGGAGAAACAGTGGAAACAGTGTCAGACTTTATTTGGGGGGGGGGGCTCTAAAATCTCTGCAGATGGTGACTGCAGCCATGAAATTAAAAGATGCTTACTCCTTGGAAAGGAAAGTTATGACCAACCTAGATAGCATATTGAAAAGCAGAGAGACATGAGTTTGCCAACAAAAGTCCGTCTAGTCAAGGCTATGGTTTTTTCTGTGGTCATGTATGGATGTGAGAGTTGGACTGTGAAGAAAGCTGAGCGCCAAAGAATTGATGCTTTTGAACTGTGGTGTTGGAGAAGACTCTTGAGAGTCCCTTGAACTGCAAGGAGATCCAACCAGTCCATCGTAAAGGAGATCAGTCCTGGGTGTTCATTGGAGGACTGATGCTGAAGCTGAAACTCCAGCACTTTTGGCTGCCTCATGCGAAGAGTTGACTCTTGGAAAAGACCCTGATACTGAGAGGGATTGGGGGCAGGAGGAGAAGGGGACAACATAGGATGAGATGGCTGGATGGCATCACGGACTCGATGGACATGAGTCTGAGTGAACTCCGAGATTTGTGATGGACAGGGAGGCCTGGCGTGCTGCGATTCATGGGGTCGGAAAGAGTTGAACACAACTGAGCGACTGAACTGAACTGCAAGTTATCTGCAAATAGGGGTACTCATTTCTCCTTTCCCTGTAGGTATGCCTTTCTTTCTTTTTCTTGCCTCACTGCAGCGGCTAGGACCTCCGGAGCGGTGAGGCGGCCGTGGCCCCGTGGCTCCCCTGATGCTGGCGATTTGTGTCTTCTTGCTTTGCAAGTCTTCCTTCTAGAGGCTTATCACTTTACCAACTCGTTTTTCCCCCAAAGAACCAGCTTTTTGTCATTGATTTTTCTTCTGTTTCCAACTTCATTTATTTCTGCTTTTTAGTATTTTTTCTTCAGCTTCCTTTGATTTTATTTTGCTCTTTTTAAAACTTTTCTAGAGGTAGAGATTTTCTTGAGGCTGCCGCTCTCTGCGAACGTAAACGTTTCAGTGCCGCGCCTGTCTCCCTCAGCACTGCGTTAGCTGTGTCCACGTGGTCTGGTGTGTGGTTTTTAGTTTTTATCCAGTTCCGTGTGTATTTTTGCGCTTTTTGAGATCGCTTCTTTGGCCCACAGGTTGTTTAGAAGTGCGTTGCAGTTTCCAAGAGTTTGGAGATTTTCCCGTCAGCTTTCTGTCCTTGATTTCTGTGACTCCATGATGGTCAGAGGATATACCTTGGATGGTTTCAACTCCTGTAAGTTTGTTGAGGCTTGTTTTGTGACCCAGAACGTGGGCTGTCTTGGTGTGTGCTCTGCGGGCGTGTGTTGGTGAATGACCCGCGGGNCCAAGAGTTTGAAGATTTTCCCGTCAGCTTTCTGTCCTTGATTTCTGTGACTCCATGATGGTCAGAGGATATACCTTGGATGGTTTCAACTCCTGTAAGTTTGTTGAGGCTTGTTTTGTGACCCAGAACGTGGGCTGTCTTGGTGTGTGCTCTGCGGGCGTGTGTTGGTGAATGACCCGCGGGGGCCTGGGAAAGCAGTGTGAGCCGTTTGGGGTTTTCTGCGTGTGCTGACTGCTCGGTTGGCTGACGGTGCTGTTGAGCACTGTGTCATAGCTCTGTCCTTGCAGAGAGTGAGGTGTTCACGGCGCCGCCTGTCACTGTCCGTTTCTCTTTCGCTTCTGTTGGTTTTTGCGTCTTGTGTTTTGAGAGTCTTGTGTGCTGTGTAGACACTTAGGGTGACTGTGTCCTCCTGGTGGGCTGGTCTTCTTGTGTAAGGGTCCCTTCTGATCTCCAGGAATTTTCTTTGCTCTGCAGTCTGCTTCAGCAGCTGTCCTAACATAGCCACCCTCTTTCATGGTATGTGTTTGCCAGCCTTTGATCATGACTGACTCTTCGTGGCCCTGTGGACTGCAGCCCGCCAGGCCCCCCTGTCCATGGACTCTCCAGGCAAGGTTACTGGACTGGGCTGCCATGTCCTGCCCCAGGGGGCCTTCCCTACCCAGGGATCAACTCACGTCTCGCACCTCCTGCCTTGGCAGGTGGATTCTTGACCTCTGGCGCCACCTGGGAAGCCCTTCCGCCCTTTTAGTGAGAGTGAGAGTCGCTCAGTCATGTCTGACTCTCTGCGAGCCCATGGACTATAGAATCCATGGAATTCTCCAGGCCAGAATACTGGAGTGGGTGGCCTTTTCCATCTCCAGGGGATCTTCCCAACCCAAGGATCTAACCCAGGTCTCCCACATTGCGGGCGGATTCTTTACTAGCTGAGCCACAAGGGAAGCCCAAGAGTCCTGGAGTGGGTAGCCTGTCCTGACTCCAGGGGATCTTCCCGACCCAGGAATTGAACCAGGGTCTCCCGCATTGCAGGTGGATTCCCTACCAGCTGAGCCCTACCCTTTTGTATTTTGGGTTTTGTTTCTGCTGTTTCTTGCCTTCCTGTGAGTTATTTAAGTATGTTTTAGGTTTCTGTCTTGATTGATTTTTGAGTGTGTCGGTTTTGTGGTGGCATCACTTTCTTGGTGGTTGCTCTAAGCTTACAGTAGGCATGTGTAGCTTACTCCGATCTACTGGACACTGTTCCACAGCTGTAAGTGAAGTCTGGGGATTTCATTCCTGTTTAGATCCCTCTGCCCTCCCGCTTGTAGGATGTCAGTGTTCTTAAGTGACTCTTGTGCTTTGGGCGCCTCGTCAGATGGTTTTGCTTTAGTCATCAAGTCTGATCTAAGAAACTCACGAGAAGTAGAGTTTGTTATATTTGCACTTGTTTTTACCTGTTCTGTGTTCTTTCCTTGCTGAAGTCTCCTAAGCCTTCTCCTGTTACCCTTTCTTTTCTGTTTGGAGAAATTTCCTTTAGCCATGCTATAAATGTGGATTTGCCTGCAACAAAGTCTGTCAGCTTTCTTTGTCCACGAATGTCTTTATCTCACCTTGAATGCAGAGGAACGTCTCTGCCGGGAGGAGCGCCTCTGCCGGCAGTTGGATTCCCAGCTGACACTTACTTTCTCTTAGCACTTGAAAGACGTGCACTTTCTCTTAGCACTTGAAAGACGTGCCACATTCTTCCGGCTTCCATAGTTTCAGACGAGAGGCCAAGCCTTTCGGGTCACTCTTCCCCTGTCATACACGCCTCACGACTCTCCAGACAACTTTAAGATTGTTCCTTTGTCTCTGGTTTCCAGAAGTTTCGCTGTGATTTGTCTGGACATAGGTTTCTTTCAGCTTATCGAATTTAGGGCATGCTCCACTTCTGAGGGCCTCCCTGGTGGCTCAGCGGGCAGAGAATCTGCCTGCAATGCAGGAGACCTGGGTTTGATCCCTGGGCTGGGAAGATCCTCTGAGGAAGGAAGTGGCAACCCACTCCAGTATTCTTGCCTGGAGAATCCCATGAACACAGGAGCCTGGTGGGCCACAGTCCATGGGATGGCGAAGAGTTGGACACAGCTGAGTGACTGACGCTGCCAGCTGCTTGAATCTGTTTATTTACGTCTTTTACCAAAATTGGGTTTTCATCATTATTTCTTCAAATACTTTTGCAGTCTTGCTGTTTTTACCTTTCCCCCTGGGATAGGTGTGTTCACCCTCATGCCTGACGACCAGGTCCCTGAGGCCCTTCTGCCTTGTGGAGTGGGGTTCTGACCTCAGGTCTCCCTAGACCTGGCTGATACCAGGGAAGCGGGAGTCAGTAATGGCCATTGGCCCAGCTCCCCACGGAGCCTGGTTGGGCTGGAAGCTTAACCTCCGCGCCAGCACTGCCCTGCGTGGGCGGGGGCCGGAGCACCTCCTGGATGTCTCAGCAGGGCTGGGGGCTGAAGTCCCCCCTTGGTCCCACCAGCAGCTCTTTCTGGTGGCTGCCTGGAATGTTCACCTGGTTCCCAGGGACTGGAAGGGGATGTGGAAGGTCGCTTCCCTCTCAACCCCGCTGAAACCCCCAAGGAGGACGTATGCCGTTTTTCTGTTGGTTTCTGCCTGGCATCAAGTGGGTGTCTTCTGCTGTGAGGCCACCCTCTTCCTGGCCCTTTGGCCTGGGACACTGGCTGCCCGCCTGCCTCTTAGCTTTTCCAGCTTGGGGGCGCCTACAGCTCCCTGTCCTGGGTGGGCGGGGACAGTCGGGACACGTGGGGGCTCCCTGCCGCATCCCTCCTCAAGTCTGGGGCCCCAGGCAGCCTGCCTCCTCCATCCCACCCCCTTTCCTGGGTCGCGTCTAGCGCATTGTTTGTGTGTAGCAGAGAGGGCCCGAGGGGAGCAGAGCCCCCGTGTCCCGGCCGAGCTGGAGTCTGCATCCTCCCGGCCTTTCCTTGCGGGTTCGGGGCTCTTCCTTGGCGATCACAGCTGCGCCTGAATCTGCTCGCTGTCCCCATGCTATGGGGCAGCGGGCGATCTGAAGCTACCGGTTGCTTTGACTTCTGTAAATACTACACGTAAGACCTCCTCGTCTTTCTTGTTATTTTTATAATCTTTAAGATGCCAATCTGTCACTTCCCGAGTGGGCTGTCCTAAACGCTCCCGTCACTGGCGTTTCAGAAGCTGTGCAGGCACGGCTCTGGTGCGGGCGCGCCTCGGTGAAAGTGTGGAAACCAGACCAGCGTGGCTTTATGTCACCGTGCTTTCCACCCCCGCAACTGTGACTTCAGGAGCCATTTTTAATTGCTAGATTTCACGTCCAGTTAGAGGTGAATACAGTGTTAGCTGCGTGAAGATCCTCTGTTCCGTGGACTGGGAATCGTACCCAGAATCTCATGGGTATATCCTTTAACTGCGTGAAGGTGGACCTTCCTTGTATATTTACATATTGATAGTTTTAAAACCTTCTAAAGAATGGGATTATTAGAACCTGTGGCCTTTTGTTGGCACTGATACAGAATTCAGTTCAGCCAGTGGTTTGGGCTGTGTACCCGAGGGTTTGTGCTCCATGCTGATGGGAAGGGAATGTTTAGTGACGAGCTCTGCGCGGGCCCCTCAGTTGAGGGGTGCCCCTGTAGTTGAGAGAGTGCAGGCCCTTTTCAGAGCCGGGGAGACGGTGCTCTTGTGACTGGTGTGTGTGAGGGACTCGTGGGAGGTGGCCCCGCGGTGGACCCGGTGAGGTGTCGGGAAAACCTGCCACGGAGGCGTGATGTGCGCTGGCCCCTGAGAGCCCTGCAGGATCCCAGCGGGTGGAGAGCTCCCAGCTGAGACTGTCTGCGTGCGCTCCCGGGGTCTGTCGGCTAAGACGGGTTCTGGTAAGTCGAGCTGTTACGGCACGAGTGTGGCCGCGAGACAGAACCGTCTGGGACTGGTCACGACGCCAGCCCACTAGAGACCTGTGGCCACGCGGTAGCTGAGCACTAAACCTTCTTGCTGGAGAATTCCTTTGTGTGCATACAGCTTCAAGGAGCCCCCTGGATGTGGTAGGTCCCAGTCGTGGGTTGAGGTATGCTCTGAGGACTCCAGCTTAGGAACTTCTGTTGAGGAATGAATGCCGAGCTTGCGTCGCGTTTTGTGAATCTCCTATTTTCATCGTTAGAGGCTCGCTGTGCTGTGTTTGCCTTTCTGTAGGGGCCGCTGGGGCTCTGAAGAAGCCTCCCCTGCTGTCCTGGATTTTTAAGCTGTTTGAAACTCTGGGCCTGCAGTCTCTCCTCTCGGCTTCAGAAGCACCGCTTGGGCTTGACGCTGCAGTGGGTCTGCATGAGAGCAGGAACCCAGGTGTGTCTCTGGGGTTTGGAGGAACAGTGGGTTTATGGCTTTGTTGGCCGATTGCACTTAGCTAAGGAAGTCTGCCTTTGCGTGTGGACACACGTGGTTGGTCCTTCAGCAACGTCAAAAGACAAAACAGCAACATCATTCTCCACCGGTTAAAAAAATCCAGAGATGCCCCCCGGCCGTTGTTGGAGGCTTCAGAGCACATGGACAGGGGCTTTCAGGATGCAGTGTCTGAGCTCCGGCCACCGGACGCGTGCGGTTTGGGAGACAGCCGTGCTCGTGCCGGATCTGTCGGCCCCTCATCGGGATTTTTGCTGTTGTCGCTGAGAGCGGGGGCGTGGATCTTACCGGTCTCAAATGGAACTGAAGATCTAAGCTGAAGCCTTGCCTGGAGATCTAATTATAGGGTGATCCTCAAAGAAGCTACTGTTGTGTGATGGACGTCACGCTTCAGTCACGTTCCCTGAAGGGCAGTGCCGTCCCCTGAGGACAGGCTGGTTTGGTTCACGCTGAAACTGCTGTAGTTTGCAGTTAAACAAAAGCAACCCCGTCCTCCTCACATCTTGTCGCGTGTGCTGGAGAAGAGGGACGCAGAGGATGAGATACATGGCATCACCGACCCAATGGACTTGAATCTGAGCAGACTCCTGGAGAGAGTGAAGGACAGGGAAGCCTGGCGTGCCGCAATCCGTGGGGCTGCAAAGAATCAGACACAACTGAGTGACTGAACGAGGACCACCAAGAGCTGCCTGGTTGGAACGCGTTGCCCTCTTAGAGGAGCAGGATGCGAAGAGCAGTTGCTGGTGTGTGCCAGATTCTACTCTGCAGTAAGGTATTTGTCTCACATGGGGACACATGTTCGGGTAGGTCCAGCTACTTGGGTTTATGGAATGGAAGACAGTTTGCACACTGCCTTAGCGTATCAGGTACAGAACCCGTTGCTTCTGTGTTGGCGTGGTGAACGGAATCATTGGAATACGTGCTTTGGAGTTGAGGCATCAGAGGGCCGTGAAGGAACAGTTGTCCGTCCTGAGAGCGTTCGCAGGTGGACAGAAGGGAGCAGGGGAGCATCCCTGCCCTGTCCCGAGCGCCAAGGGCAGGGAAATGTTCCCAGCCCCGCTTTGTTCGGGAAGTTCAGGCCAAGCAGACAGCCCCTCTCTCCACACCTGGGCATCTGTTTTACTGTCCAGTCTGAAAGCCACCGGCCACTGCCCCGGCTTTGTCACATGGCCCCGTTAGACTCAGCGGTGAAGACTGGCCTCGATGAGTAGTCAGCGCACCAGGCCGTAGGTGGTCAAATGACTGGGTAACCCTGAGCGAAGCTGTAAGCCACGGAAACGTGCAGACGCGAGAATCTGTGCTAAAACTGTCGTTGTGAGCGTCGTGGGGATCGCGCGTGGCGTGGGTTCCGCCGAGCCCTCGAGCGCTATCTGGGGCTGTCGGTGAAGGTGCCTGCTGTGTCCGGGAGGGTGAGGTTAGAGGTGTGAGCCACAGGGAGCCTGCACCCGGCACTCCAGGCCGAGCCCTTGTGTCGCGTGCCTGACGGCAAGTCCTCCGTTCCTGGTGTTTCTCTGCTTGGTTGGCATCTGGGGAGACGGGAAGCCCAGTGGAGGGCAGGGCAGGAGAGGGGACGTCACTGCTCAAGTCAGCGGAAGGACCCGGAGCCCCGGCCGGGGCCAGCCACAGGCCATGTGATGAGATTGGTCTGCACGAGAGTGGTGGGAGGCATCCTGACGCCACTCGGATGACTTAGACCACAGAGGCGCTGTGGCGAGCCCCCGCCCCGGTCACCCCTGCACGCCTCTGATCAGACTGCATCCATTTCCAAGGTAAATTTTTGTGCATCTCTGTACAGTTTTACAAGCAAAAGACGACATTTGCCAAGAAAGGAAACGGAGTGATCATTTAAAGCCTCGCCTGACTGCTGGCTTCCGTTGCAGGTGACGGGACAGCTGCTCCAGGGCTTCGTCTTTGGAATTTTTATAATGCTGATCAGCAGGGTTTTGGTCTGTGTTTTTCACTGACACTCAGTTCTCCGTCTACGGTTGTTGGCGCCCAGGCGGTGACCCCGGAACTGTTTGCACTTTCTGTGGCCACTCAGTGTGTTGCTGCTGTTGTTTTTTCTTCAAGGAAATGAAGTTCCCTGATTTTCAGCTGGGGAAAGGAAATGTTTTCCCCAGGAGTCTGATGACACGACTAGACCGATGGAGTTTGAAAGCTGTGTTAGAAGTGTGCAGTGATGTGGAGTCCAGGGTGGGGGCTGGGGAGACTCCCGAGATGAGCCGATGAGAACGGCGTGGTGGCAGGCTGGCTGCCCAGCTCCCTATCAGCACATATCCGATGCAGCTACAAAGTGGTGGGGTTGTGTTTTTAAGCAAACACGCCGGCGCTCCCAGGACGTACTAGTTAAGGCTGACATATCATTAAGAGCGGTCGTCCAGGACAGCCACGTCGGCAAATCCTGAGCACGCGTTTATGTGCCAGGTGCCAGCTCCGCCGCAGGCTTCTCCGTTTTGGGAGCTTCTGTCCTGTGTTTGCGGCGCTGTCGCCGTCACCTCACCGAACCCTCAGGAGCCTCTCTGGGCTTCTTCTCTGGAGGGAGGGACTTTCATTTTCCTGCCGGAGTCGTTCCCTTCTTGCTCCTCTCGTCACCCCGGCTCCTCCGAGGAGGAGAGGACATCGGGCTCGAGCCTGCTGCCCCCGGCGGGCCAGGCCCTGGGCTGCGGGCGTGGCCCCGCCTGTGTTTGTCCAGCTGTGCCAGGGAGCAGAACCTACTTGGCTGCAAATTGCAAGCCAGACTCTCCCATCTGGCTTTTATTAGTAACAGAGCCGGTGTTTTTGATCTCCACCTATCTATCTGACTCCTGTTTTGATCTCCACGCTGATTCTAGACTTGGGAGCGGAAGAGAGAGGCTCACTGAGTGTGCGTGAGTATGCGCTTGTGCGGGGTCACCCACTGGGCTGAGCCTCCCTTTCAGTGTGTCCATTTGGGTCTTTTTCTGCCAAGAGGAAATAGCAAAGTGATCATTATTTTAAGAAGAAATGCCACTGTGTGAGAGGGACACTATCACTTTCTGTTTTCTGGTAGAAGCTCACTGGGCTGCCTGGTTTATGTGTGGGTTAGAGTTTGACAGACCGAAGGGAAGCTGCGATTCTAACCTCCCACACCTCACATCGGGGAACTCGCCTTCCAGAAGATGCTTCGGTGACTCAGACATTTAGGAGGCGGACCCCCTGGGACCCCCTTGACACTGTGGAGCAGCACGAAGTACAGACCCTCCTCCTGCGGGATTAATCCACCTTCCTTGAGTGAGTTTACTGAGTCAGCAGGCGCTGATCCGGTGAGGAAGCCTTACCCCCGCGGGGAGTCGGGTCCTAGGGGGCGATCCGCAGCCTGCAGGTGAGAGCTTCCAGATTCCTGAACGAGAGGGCGCATCCCAGTGGGGAGAAGGATGGGTGGCGAGATGGGAGGGGGGCCTCCCAGTCTCAGGTGATTCCAGTGGCAGCGGGAGACAGAACTGAAGGGCTTCCAGCAGAGGAAGCCTTGACCTACGCTTTTAAAAGGTCCGTCTGGGGAGACGTGTTAGAGCAGGGCCAGAGGGCCTTCTCCCATCCCCCTGTGGATGGCTGTGTGCACGCAAACATAGCCGTGTGCGTTTTAAAGATGACCTTACACGCAAGTATAGAGAACGTTCAGCAGCAGTCATCAAGGAAGGAAAGGAACACTATTCCACGTGTAGGTTGAGTTGTGTGAAGTTCTGATATTTGTCCCTTTTTGACTAACAAAAATGGCGGGTATTAATTATATGCCCCCCACTAACATTTCAAAAACACTGCAGCCAGGAACAAAAAGAAGATTCTAGGGCCCCTCCTCGCCACGTGTAACCACAGTGACTGCTTCCTGGGAGGCTGGGTCAGTTTTCAAACCCCCTTTCACGTAATCATCTGGCGAGTTACCTGTGGCATCTTTACAGTAACGAGAAAGGCAGGGCGGGGGCTCCTGCTGCTGAGAAAACAGGCGGTCCACCTCCGGGACAGCGCCTCTGCCTGCCGGTCTTGGGGGCCGGGGACCAGGGCAGGGTGCTTAGGCTCACACTCTCAAGAGATGGGAGAATTGCTTATGNCAAACCCCCTTTCACGTAATCATCTGGCGAGTTACCTGTGGCATCTTTACAGTAATGAGAAAGGCAGGGCGGGGGCTCCTGCTGCTGAGAAAACAGGCGGTCCACCTCCGGGACAGCGCCTCTGCCTGCCGGTCTTGGGGGCCGGGGACCAGGGCAGGGTGCTTAGGCTCACACTCTCAAGAGATGGGAGAATTGCTTATGGGGTGGTGACGCTCCCAGTTTTTCCTGTGCCGAAACGTCAGCAGTAGATGTGGGAACTTGGCCAGCAGAGCGGTGACTGGTACAGGAGTGCTCGACCATATGGGACGTGGTGCAGGGCTCGAGGGAGGTACACTCACTCACACTCTCGCACCGTCAAATAGTACCTTAGAATACACGTACCTTAAAAATACGTCAGAAGCATGACAAAGTAAGTGTTTATTTCTATGAAACACGAACTTTTAAAAAGTATATATACTTTCTACAGTAAATGTTATTTTAGAGGCCGCCTTGGTAATAGTCATTTTATGAGTCCTTAGAAATATGGTTTAACAGCCTGGGAGTGATGGTTTAATCCTTCTTATAGACTTTTCTGCAGTTACCGGGACGTTTTCATTTTGAATTGTAGATTTTTTTTTTTTTTTTTAACTTGGTGGTTTGAGTCTTGCTTTAGAATTTTTGTAATCTTGAATATTTTCAGAATGTGTAAATATTTGCTGAGGAGACCACAGCATCTGTAGCATTTTAAGTGGGAACTTGTTTCCTAATTCCTGGTAAATTTAGGAAAAGAGCCACCAGGTTGCCTGAGCGCTCTTTTATCTAGTACAAATTAAAACTCTTCTGACAGTAAATTGCCCTTTCCTAGTCTTTTACATGGAGAAGGCAGTGGCACCCCACTGCAGTACTCTTGCCTGGAAAATCCCATGG
>SJYA01006526.1:0-20822 GCA_006410615.1 Neotragus moschatus
TACTGGTGTTGTTAACAGATGATAGATACAAACAGCACCAGAGGTGAGTTTATCATGAAGCTAAAGGAGTCTTAGTTACATAGCTACCACTTACAAAGACCTTTCCCAGGGCCATGGATGGGCCCTAGGAATTTCACATTAATAATGTCATGGTCTTTATCTTAAGGTAAAAAACTCAACCCCCAAGCTTGAATATTCCCCCAAATAGCATATTCTAACCGAAGTTAAGATGCTACAAGGCAAAGCTTTGATTCTGCATCGTGTGAAATTGAGGCCAGAAGAAACGGTTTCCTTTGTAGCCACTTCTGTGTCTGGTGTCCAGGAGGCTCTGGAGGTTTGGATTGTAAGACCACACTCGACTTTCAGGACCCAGACACCAGATGGCATGCACGATTCTTTAGGCTCAGATAAACCCATGGCTGGAAATCCGTACCCTATTTGGTGAGTTAGCACACCTACATGGGCTCATCTGGGGTAGCATATTAGTTGTCTATGCTGTAGGATGGTCTTTCAAACTCTACTACAAATTTAGGNCTCGACTTTCAGGACCCAGACACCAGATGGCATGCACGATTCTTTAGGCTCAGATAAACCCATGGCTGGAAATCCGTACCCTATTTGGTGAGTTAGCACACCTACATGGGCTCATCTGGGGTAGCATATTAGTTGTCTATGCTGTAGGATGGTCTTTCAAACTCTACTACAAATTTAGGTGAATGTGGACAATTACTTCCCTGATGGCTCAGTGGTAAAGAATTTGCCTGCAATGCAGGAGACCCAGGAAATTCTGGTTCAATCCCTGGATTGGGAAGATCCCCTGGAGGAAGAAATAACAACCCACTCCAGTAGGTTGGAAAAAATGCCATGGCAAGAGGAAGAAGAGCCTGTGGGGTTACAGGGCTACAGTCCATGGGGTCACAAAGGGTCAGACACGACTGAACAACTGAGTACACAGGCACAGGCAATCACTTAACCTTCCAGTCTCAATTTTTCACATATGAACTGGAGATGATAAGTCTCTACATCAAAAGGATACAGTGTGGAAGAAAGGGGGAAATATACGTGCATAGCCTAGAACCTGTCTCACAATAAACATGTCCAACTCGCATGCCCCAGACTCTTACTTGTATATTGAGGGTGTGGGGTGTGGATAAAGAGAAAAAGTGACAACTTATTATCTGACATTATATGCAAGCCCCCAGCTGAAGACATTATGGTAGGTTGATCTCCAGTTACCAAAATCTTCATTGCCAAATGTCCATCAAGTGGCGAATGAATAAACAGGTGGTGGTACTTCCATAAAGCAGAACATGATCCGGTGATAAAATGGAATAACCTTCTAACACGTGCAGCCACATGGATGCATCAGAAACGCATTCCCTTAGGTCAAAGAAGCCACGTTCAAAAGACTGCACACTGTAGGATTCCATTTGTATGACCTGCTGGAAAAGGCAAAACTACCAAGGGAGAAAATCACCCCATGGCTGACTGCAGTGGGCCCAAGAGACTTTGGGAGGGTGATAGAAACCCTTCTATCTCTTGATTACAGCAGTGGTAACTTGATTGTAAGTTTTATCCAACATGTATGGAACGGTGCACTTACAGGAGTGAATTTTACTCGAGGTGCATGCTGGGTATAATGATGCAAGATGTACCTCAATGAATCTGATCCAAGCAAACAAAAGGAAACATTCCTTTGCACTGCAGACATGGCCAGAGGCTGCTCAGAGCTCTGTTATCAGCAGCACTCCTGGGTCCTGCCACCTCCCTGCCCGCAAGACCTGCTTAGGGACCACCAACACCAATACCACTCCCCTTGCTTTTGTGGGATGGGGGTCTCAGAGAAGGTCATCCATGTGTTGCCATGTTCCCAGTGGAAACTTGGGCTGGTGAGTGTGTACAAGCTTGCCTCCCATTCACCATATGCTGCCCCCCTGACCAAGACTGCTTCGTAAAACACTCTCCAAGTGAGACCCCTTCACTCTACCATAAGCCACACTGGAAGGGAAACATTCATTTGTTGAATGAATGTCTAGCTGGAGGCGTAAAGTCTACATTCAAATACTTCTTAAAATAAAAGATTATATGAGCTGCACTCTCCTAAGCATCAGCCAGTGGCAAGGGGGCCACCTGATGGGGCACCTCTGAGTCTGAGTGGGGTGCTCGCCAGCTAACTAGCTGTTGATTACGATAAGCGCTGAGTGGGTCTGACTCAAATAGCACATGAATCTCCAAATCGCATTGGAAAGAGAGTGCTTTTGATTTTAAGAACGCTTAAAGTGAAGTCATACTCTACGGTAAACCATGAACTTGGGGAGCTGATGATGTGTTAATGTAGGCCCATCCTTGGTAATGATATAGCAACGGGGGAGGGCTTACACATGTAGGCTTGTACAGGAAATCTCTGTTGCCGCCTTCTTAATTTCGTTGTAAACCTAAAACAGCTCTAAAGAAGTCTTAAGGAAAAAAGAAAAAGGAGGTAGTGATCCAAGTGGGGCTTCCGTAGTGGCTCAGTGTTAAAAAATCCACTTTCCAACATAGGAGATACAGGTTCAATCCTTGGGTCAGGAAGATCCCCTGGAGGAGGAAATGACAACCCCCTCAGCCTTCTTGCCAGGAAAACCTCATGGACAGAGGAGCCTGGTAGGCTGCTATCCCTGGGGTCACAAAACAGTGGGACACGACTTAGCAGCTAAACAACAAAGTGATCGGAGGATCTGAATGAACTCAGTTCTGGTCTACCTCCTGTCCACTCACAGTCAGATTGTAGCTAGCTGCAGGAGCCCCTGTCTGGTCTGTATTTACGTCTAAAGTCTTAGAGGGTGTAGAACCTCTAAGGAGAGCCTCAGACTTGTATACTTAGGCAGCACTTCTCAAGCACTGATCCTACTGAACTGATGTCATATGAATGGAGTGAAAATACACGTCAACAAAAGAGAGAGGAAGCCGTTTGCAAAACTTAACTTCACCTGTTTGGCAGAGCTGTGGATGAAGCTGCCACAGTTCCACGGTGGGTGGCAATCATAATAACATCGCACACCCGAAACGCAGCAGGTGGTGTAAAGGCTGTGGATGAACATTCTTCTTTTGGACTCCAGGTGCAAGAACTGGATTAACCATAATTTTCGCCTCATAACACACTCTCATCATTAGCTATGCAGGATTTATTTTTTATTTCTTTAGTCGTTTTAACAATGTCATAAGCACCCACAATTCCACCTCCCCAAAGACCTTAACAGTGACTTTCATCTAACATCCACAGACCCCTAGAGTCACTCATCCGGAACAGCCACACCCTGAATACTACGTTTGATCTTCTCATTACCTTTTTAATAGCTTTACTGCAGTTTTATGTATGGTTAACATTTATATTAATATTGAAGCTATTTTTGTCTTATAAAACAGGCTTCCCTGGGGGCTCAGATGGTAAAGAATCTGCTTGCAGTGTGGGAGACCTGGATTTGATCCCTGACTCAGGAAGAGCCCCTGGAGAAGGACTCTTTGCCTTATATAAAAGGTATGTTTTATGTACACTTTTAGTACTAACTTTTTTAAACTTCACATCACGCAGCTTACATCCTGTGAAACTGTGTTCGATGGTAGTTCATCCTTCTTGTCGGCTGTCATGGGTTCCGCTTTGGATGGCAGATTTGCCTGTTCTTTGGCTGACGTCTCCAGTCTTTGGTGAACAGTTCCGTATGTGCCCCCTTTGTCCACGTGTCAGGTGTCCTTCTGGTCAAGGGAAGTGGGTGCCCTGGAATACTGAGTATGTGGATGATTCAGTTTAGCAAGAATGCCATACTGTTTTCCAAAATACCTGCACCATTGTAGACTCTACACTCTCAGTGGGTAAGAAGTCCTACAGACCTACATTCCCTTCGGCACTTGGTATTTTCAGGTTTTGTAAACTACCGCCATCCAAACGGTTGAAAAACGGTGTCCCGGCGTGGTCTTGAGTTGCCTGGTCACCCGTGGCGTCCAGCATCTCTGTTTCTTCCTCTGTCAGTCACAGCCTCTCTGTCTCTCTCTCTTTCTCTCTGCTTTCTATATTTTTGGCATGATTGCTTTGTCAGTTGTATTGTACACATTTTCTCCCCCGGTGTGTAATTTGTATTTCCCTTTTCTTTAACATGCTTTCTCATTATAAAACCTTATGAACTTCAACACTGTCAATTCATGTTATATTTACTCAGCACATGACCCCAGAGAACAGATAAGAGAGCTGTTATTTAAAAAAAAGAGAGAGCACGCGCCTTGAAGAATTCATTAAGCTGCCCAGGGTCACAAAGTCAGGTCATTCAGGAGCTAAGTTTTACATTCAAGTCTTATTCCATTGCCGATTCTCTTTTCACTACAAGACCAGTTTTCTCATACTTGATGGAGGTAGGTTTATTTTTTCACCCAAGGGATGAATAGTTTTAAAGGCATATTTAAAAAGCAAAGACTTTTCAAATGGATACATGTAACAAAGCTTAGAGCTTTACAGGTGAAAGGAGCTTGTTACTTTGTGCCAAGTCAGTTGTGTCCATCTCTTTGGGACCCCATGGACAGTATAACCCACTAGGCTCCTCCATCCATGGGATTTTTCAGGCAAGAATTTTGGAGTGGGTTGTCATTTCCTCCACTAGGGGATCTTCCTGACCCAGGTATTGAACCCCAGTCTCCTGCATTGGCAAGAGATTTACCATTAGTGCCACCTAGGAAGGTTGTTGCTTTAGTACCTCACAAAGTTAACAAACAAAAAGGCTGGGACTTATAGAGGTAAATGGCTCTCCTAAGACCATTCAGCTAATTAGATTATTCAGTACCATAACTAGAAGCCTGGTGCCCTCACCCTCAATGCAACTCTGCAACTCCCTCTATTTCCCTATATATGAGGGGATTTGTGCAAGCCCTACATACTCAACTTCTCTGTGTGCTTTGCAATTGATCTCCGTGAAAAAACATATTACACAATAATTTCGATAGCACTGCTTCAGCTAGCTGCAATCACCATCCTTAATGAGACTCAGGTGTGGAAAAGTCACCCCTCCCATAAGTACTCTGACTTTTTAAAGTGAGAACCTGCATTATCTCAAGAGGGCTTTCATGATCCCTGATTTGGGCAGCCCTTGTAGTGAGAAGAATTGAATTGACCATGACTGTATTTATGAAGNTTTCAGGTTTTGTAAACTACCGCCATCCAAACGGTTGAAAAACGGTGTCCCGGCGTGGTCTTGAGTTGCCTGGTCACCCGTGGCGTCCAGCATCTCTGTTTCTTCCTCTGTCAGTCACAGCCTCTCTGTCTCTCTCTCTTTCTCTCTGCTTTCTATATTTTTGGCATGATTGCTTTGTCAGTTGTATTGTACACATTTTCTCCCCCGGTGTGTAATTTGTATTTCCCTTTTCTTTAACATGCTTTCTCATTATAAAACCTTATGAACTTCAACACTGTCAATTCATGTTATATTTACTCAGCACATGACCCCAGAGAACAGATAAGAGAGCTGTTATTTAAAAAAAAGAGAGAGCACGCGCCTTGAAGAATTCATTAAGCTGCCCAGGGTCACAAAGTCAGGTCATTCAGGAGCTAAGTTTTACATTCAAGTCTTATTCCATTGCCGATTCTCTTTTCACTACAAGACCAGTTTTCTCGTACTTGATGGAGGTAGGTTTATTTTTTTCACCCAAGGGATGAATAGTTTTAAAGGCATATTTAAAAAGCAAAGACTTTTCAAATGGATACATGTAACAAAGCTTAGAGCTTTACAGGTGAAAGGAGCATGTTACTTTGTGCCAAGTCAGCTGTGTCCATCTCTTTGGGACCCCATGGACAGTATAACCCACTAGGCTCCTCCATCCATGGGATTTTTCAGGCAAGAATTTTGGAGTGGGTTGTCATTTCCTCCACTAGGGGATCTTCCTGACCCAGGTATTGAACCCCAGTCTCCTGCATTGGCAAGAGATTTACCATTAGTGCCACCTAGGAAGGTTGTTGCTTTAGTACCTCACAAAGTTAACAAACAAAAAGGCTGGGACTTATAGAGGTAAATGGCTCTCCTAAGACCATTCAGCTAATTAGATTATTCAGTACCATAACTAGAAGCCTGGTGCCCTCACCCTCAATGCAACTCTGCAGCTCCCTCTATTTCCCTATATATGAGGGGATTTGTGCAAGCCCTACATACTCAACTTCTCTGTGTGCTTTGCAATTGATCTCCGTGAAAAAACATATTACACAATAATTTCGATAGCACTGCTTCAGCTAGCTGCAATCACCATCCTTAATGAGACTCAGGTGTGGAAAAGTCACCCCTCCCATAAGTACTCTGACTTTTTAAAGTGAGAACCTGCATTATCTCAAGAGGGCTTTCATGATCCCTGATTTGGGCAGCCCTTGTAGTGAGAAGAATTGAATTGACCATGACTGTATTTATGAAGTATATCCTACTAAGAGGCCCCATATTACAACTTCTAGCCAAAGACCCCATCCTTGCTAAACCAGCCTGTTGCAATGTGCAAAGATCCTAAAGTCACGATATTGACAGGAGTATTTCNCAGCCCTTGTAGTGAGAAGAATTGAATTGACCATGACTGTATTTATGAAGTATATCCTACTAAGAGGCCCCATATTACAACTTCTAGCCAAAGACCCCATCCTTGCTAAACCAGCCTGTTGCAATGTGCAAAGATCCTAAAGTCACGATATTGACAGGAGTATTTCCCCATATGGGGTCCTGCTGGGTTTGCACCAGACCTTCTGAAGAAAGCTGGGTGGCTTCATCCCAATCAAGCTTTCATGGAAAAGCCTGGTGATTTCTATCCCCACTTAGCTGTGACATAGCTACTTATGTGTCATCAGAGGTGCATGAATTCACGTGCTGGAGTCCCTGTAACCAAGTCTCTGCTTCTCTTGATCTGCCTTCTTTGCACAAAGAAATGTGTGTGTGTAACTGGAATAAAGTATCTCTCAGTCTGTTGGAGTTCATTTCTGGCGAGTTCTTTGCCCTAGTTAGGATCTAGTTGCTGACAACATCATCCACCCCAGTAGGTTTCTGTGAAAAGGAACCTAATACAGGAAAGGATATGTTCACAAACCATCACGGAAGGCTGGGGAAGCAGGTTCTAGTGACTCTGCTGGGAACAAAGCCCCATCGCCAGACTCTTACTCTGTAGTAAATCAGGGAGTTGTTCGCAATGCTGCTGACTGCAGAACTGCTGGTCGCAGAGCTGCAGGGTTGTTGCCAGCATCAGAGGAGCCCTGTGGTTGCTGCTGAGGCATCAGGCAGACGCTGGAGCCGCCTTCTGAATCCGGAAGCTGTGGCCATGTTTTCAGACTACCGACCAATGGGGGCCCAGGGCCTTGCCTTCCTTCATGTAACTCGGGTCTAATTCAGAGTCTCCCAGGAGGGCATCGAATGGCAGAACTAGGAACCAAGAAGCCAAGGAAGCAGAGTTACTGGTTGAAATTCCACCCTCTGGATTCCTGTGGTTCAGTCACTAAGCTGTGTGTCCCGCTCTTTGTGACCCCATGGACTGCAGCACGCCAGGCTCCTCTGTCCTCCACTATCTCCTGGAGTTTACTCAAGTTCATGTCCATTGAGTTGGTGATGTCATCCAACCATCTCATGCTCTGTTGTCCCCTTCTCCTCCCACCTTCAGTCTTTCCCAGCAGCAGCGTCTTTTCCATTGAGTTAGCTCTTCGCATCAGGTGGCCAAAGGACTGGAGTTTCAGCTTCAGCATCAGCCCTTCAGTGAATATGCAGGGTCAGCTTCCTTTAGGACTGACTGGTTTGATCTCCTTGCTGTCCGGAGGACTCTCAAGACTCTTCCCCAGCACCACAGTTAGAAGGCATCAGTTCTTTGGCCCTCAGCCTTCTTTATGGTCCAACACATCTGTACATGATTACTAGAAAAATCATAGCCTTGGCTATATGGACCTTTGTCGGCAAAGTGATGTCTCTGCTTTATAATACTCTGTCGAGGTTTGCCATGGCTTTCCTCCCAAGGAGCAAGCATCTTTTAACATAATGGCTGCAGTCACCGTCTGCAATGATTTTGGAGCCCAAGAAAATAAAATCTGTCAGTGTTTCCACTTTTTCCCTCTTCTATTTGCCATAAAGGGATGGGACCAGATGCCATAATCTTAGTTTTTTGAATGTTGAGTTTTGAGCCAGTTTTTGCATTCTCCTCTTTCACTCTCATCAAGAGGCTCTTTATTTCCTCTTCACTTTCTGCCATTAGACTTGAAAACCCATCTGAGGGCCCACCATAGCAGGGAAGCACATCCTTTAAAACACCCCTGGTGTATCAGATGTTACCTTTCCTTTTCTCTCAGGAAAAGTGGTCCAGCAGGCTGAAGGCATCAACATGACTTCTGACTGGTTGGCAGTCACCTCTCCTGAAGGCATCCTGCTCAGGCAAATTGAGATATAGCAAAAATTCCTCCAAATTACGACATCGGTGAAATTTAGAATTCAGTGAAAAATGAATTCATAAAGGGAAGTCTCTGATTTATTGACTTTTATTATATTTTCATAGCAGAAAGCACCCTCATTTGCTAGATGTGTATTTTTCTTACCTATTGCCCATAAATATAAAAGCTATAACCACATGATTTGTTTTTCTTCCAGTTTTCCAGAGTGGAAAATGTTTTCTACTCTTATTCTTCCTAAATAGTTTATTCTTTCTTCAACTGGCCTTTCAAAAATTTTTAAATATCTTTACATGGCTAATTGGTGAGGAAGCTGCCTGCCAATGCAGGAGACACAAGAGATGCACGTTCAATCCCTGGGATGGTAGAAAGATCCCCTGGAGTAGAAAATGGCAACCTACTCCAGTATTCTTGCCTAGAAAATTCCATAAACACAGGAGCCTGGAAGGCTAACATCCATAGGGTCACAAAGAGTCTGAGTGCGCGCACGTGCACACACACACACGCACGCACGCACACACGCACTCACACACCAGGTCTTACCATACAAATATTCTTGTTATTTTGATATAGAAAATGTTTTTCAAACCTCCATACTCCGGCAAGTTAGGCATTTAGTTTGAATCTCAGCATTGAGGAAGGTTCAGTTTGTCCCCTCTGAAACCAGAAAGCAGCTCAGCATCGCCTGTCCTTTAATGACAGGAACAGAGGCACTTTGTTAAATATGCAATATTTGAAGGCATTTTTCTTCATTTCCACAAAGGTCACAGTGGCATGTGCACGCTCTCTGTTGGGCTGAAATGTTCCAAGGAGCTTTGCAGTGTTCTCCGTGGGCCTCCGCCTTGAACTCGGGCTGCCCTGGAATGAGTTACTGCTGATGGAGAAAAGGCATCTTCAGATGATTGTTCCGATGTGTCTCGCCGGCCTCGTTATGAAGCATAATGTGCGCTCATCTTCAAAGTTATTATGCTTGGTTTCACAGGGGCTTTGTCATAATGCTTCCTCCAAAGATGGAGAGAGGACAGAGCCACAGCACGGGCGTTTCAGCTCCTGCTTCAGGAGGCGTCCTCCGCCCTCCGGGCATTGCGGTTCCTGCTTCAGGAGGCGTCTTCTGCCTTCTGAGCTCCACTGCAAAGACCGACAAGCCACGGCAGCCCGGGGTAAGCACGCCTGGGAAACTGGAACTTGGACCTGCAGAATTCTATTTTTAAATTGGAGGATAATTGCTTTACAGTGTTGTGCTGGTTTCTGCCATACAGCAACGTGAATCAGCCTTAATTATGCATATATCTCCTCCTTCTTAAGCCTCCCTCGCTTCGCCCATCCCACCCTTCTAGGTCATCGCAGAGCCCCACACTGAGCTTCCTGTGTGATACAGCAGCTTCCTGTCAGCTCTCTCTGTTACACATGGCAGTATAGGTAGGGGCTTCCCAGGCAGCTCAGCTGGGAAAGAATCTGCCTGCAACACAGGAGACCCTGGTTCGGTTTCCGGGTTGGGAAAATCCCCTGGAGGAGGGCATGGCAACCCACTCCAGTACTCTTGCCTAGAGAATCCCCAGGGATAGAGGAGCCTGGTGGGCTGCAGTCCGTGGGGCCGCAAAGAGTCAGACACGCCAGCGACACAGCAGAGCACAGCGCTTTGTGTGTGTGTCAGGGCTACGGTCTCAGTTCATCCCACCCTCCCCTTCCCCTGCGGCGTGTGCCCTGTCTTTGTGTCTCGCTCCTGCCCTACAAATAGGCTCATTGGTACTATTTTTCTAGATTCCATATATATGAGTTAATACACGATGTTTCTTTTTCTGCGATTTTGTAGGACTCAGTGTGAATTACCCTTAACGGATGGCCATGAGTCTGAGTGAACTCCGGGAGTTGGTGATGGACAGGGAGGCCTGGCGTGCTACGATTCATGGGGTCGCAAAGAGTCGGTCACGACTGAGCGACTGAAATGAACTGAACTGAGGGGGGAAAAAAATCACCGATTTGTGTTCACATAAGACTAAATTTATAAAATACAAGGTTCAAACAAAGCTTAATGAGCCAATTTATATTTTATTAACTTTTCATCATCTCAAGTCTATGCCTTTCTTTCGTCCCTGCCCTCTCTTTCTCTTCACCGTATTTTACTTTGTGATTCAAATTATTTTATGTCAGCGACTGAGTTCACCTTCCAGCATCCTTGGAAGAAGAAGACAACCTGTACAAGCATATTCGAAGTGACCATCACCCACCGGATTCACCTGGATAAATGCAGACACATGCCACCGAGAGTCCTGCTCGGCAAAACTGACTTTGTGTGTTTCAGCTTGTTTTCTCGGGCGAGTTGTTTGCTTGCCTTTCTCTTCCTACCTGCAGATGTCTTCAAGGAAGTGGCGTGTGCTTTTCTCAGTGAGAATCTAGCAGGACCCAGTGCTTCATGGACTGAAAGCTCTTAATGGAATGCTGCACAACTGGACAGTGAGGGGTGGGAAGTGTCAACCCTGGAGTGCGGAACTGGTTGCAGCTGGATGGGGTGGGACATGGCTGGCCCTCACTGCTCTATGGAAGAACTCATCTCTATGCCCAGGCTGGAGCTTTCAGGTCTTTCTAGAAAAGTCTTTCTAGATAGGAAGTTGCATCAGGTGTAGATTCAGATTCCAGTTCCTGACTTAGGAAGCCTCTTGCCAGAAAAGACACTTTTCCCTCTCAACATGGGTGAAGTTATCTGTGAAGGGTCTCAATGGCCCAGTTGGACATTTGCCCCTTGGGACCATTCATCCTTGTCAATGGGCTGGATTATAAGACTGGCCAGCCTGCACCACAGACCTTCTTGAGGCCCTGGGATCAGAGCACGACAAACCATCCTTCAACAGGACTCCCAGCAGCTAGGAGATAGGGAGGTGCTCCAGGAAAACAGAGTTGGGGGATAGACAGACCTTGGAAGCAACCACAGTCCTCATGCTAGACCACCACACTCTCTGTGGTCTGAAATTGCTCTTCTCCAGAGCCCCTGACCTGAGCTGCCTGTTCCCACCAGATCAGCCTCTCGGCCTTGCTTCATCCTCAGTGGAGCCCCCTCCCCTCCCATCAACCCCCATGGCATGCTTCTGCTCATCTGTCCCCCTGCTCAGCTGTGACACCCTAGTACCCAAGCAGCTCTCACCTGGACCCAAGGACCTAGTCAAAATGCATCCCTGGGAAGACAACTTGAGTAAGTTCGGTTCAGTCACGCAGCTGTGTCCGACTCTTTGCCACCCCATGGACTGCAGCACACCAGGCTTCCCTGTCCATCACCAACTCCAGGAGTTTTCTCAGACTCAGGTCCATCGAGTCAGTGATGCCATTCAACCATCTCATCCTGTCATCCCCATCTCCTCCTGCCTTCTATCTTTCCCAGCATCAGAGTCTTTTCCAATGAGTCAGTTCTTCATATCAGGTGGCCGGCCAAAGGGTTGGAGCTTCAGCTTCAGCATCAGTGCTTCCAGTGAATGTTCAGGGTTGATTTCCTTTAGGACTGACTGGTTGGGACTCTCAAGAGTCTTCTCCACAACTCAAAAGCATCAGGTTTTCAGTGCTCAGCCTTCTAGTTGAGTGGATGTCCATCTAGCTCTCACGTCCATACACGACTACTGCAAAAACCACAGCTTTAACTACAATAATTATGTTTTTAATTATTATTTTTTTAGGTTCTACTTTGTACTGCTGCTGCTGCTGAGTCGCTTCAGTTGTGTCCAACTCTTTGCAACCCCATAATATGCAGCCTTCCAGGCTCCTCTGTCCATGGGGTTCTCCAGGCAAAAATACTGGAGTGGATTGCCATGACCTCCTCCAGGGGCTCTTCTTCCCCGCCTGCAGGGATGGAACCTGCGTCTCTTACATCTCCTGCATTGGTATGAAGTTCTTTATCACTAGTGTCACCTGTCAAGACCCTACTTGGTACTGAAGCTGAGCAAAGCAAGACACCAGGACTTTGGTATGTAAAACTATAGGTGGAAGTAGCAAGTGAGGTAAGCAGGAAGAACTCCTGCAGATCCGCACTGGTAAAGAGGTCCACCCCCATGCAAAGGAGCTTGCTGAAGGTGGAGTTGTCCTTGGCCATGAAGTCAGGGGAGGACTCAGAAGGACTGCTAATGGCCTTGAGCAAATCTGCTGCTTTCTGAAGAAACAAAAACACCATTCATCTTAGCTTCTCACCCACGGGGCCCTTGTCAGCTTGCTCGCTCCTCACAATGAGTGACTGCTTTGGAGTAGGGATACTGGGGCTTCCCTGGTGGTTCAGATGGTAAAGATTCCACCTGCAATGCAGAAGACCCAGGTTTGATCTGTGGGTCAGGAAGATCCCCTGGAGAGGGGAAGGGCAACCCACTGCAGAATTCTTGCCTGGGATAGCCCGTGGGCAGAGGAACCAGTTGGGCTGCAGTCCATGTAGGCGCAAAGGGTCAGACACGACTGAGCTTCTACCACTTTCACTTTCAGTAGCTTTGGATCCAACCACGGAAGTGCTTTGGGAACATCCTGTGTGTATGATACTTGCTTGTCCTGAAGGAAAAAGCCAGATGAACTTCCCTGTCTTCCTGAAGTTCATGGGCTGGCAGATGGCCATGCGTCTTAAAAGACAGAAAGGGTTGGGGGTGTGTGGCAAGATGAATAACGGCCCCCAAAGAGATCCAGCTCCCAATTTCTGGATCCCATGTATGCTGCCTTAATGGAAAAGTGGACACTGCAGGTACGATTAAGGATCTTGATGTAAGAAGACTATCCTGGGCTCTCAAGTGAGCCTGGAATGCCATCCCAAGTGTCTTTGTGAAGGGCAGCTGGAAGGAGAGCTGATTACAGAAGAGAAGAAGATGAGGTGGTGACGTGCGGAGCAGGGGAAGAAAGACACGTGATGCGAGAGATGAAGGGTCATAAGCCCCGGAAAGACCGTGACCTTCGTAAGACAGAAAACACCAGGGATGGAGCCTCACCTCTGGAAGGAATCAGACAACTGACCACGCTCACTTTCGCCGTGTAAGATTCACCAGGCACTTCTGACCTCCACAACGTTAAGGAGGCAAATGTGTATTGCTTTAAGTCGCCAACCTTATGATAACGTGTTACAACCGCCATAGGAAGCTAGTCCAAGGGAGTTCACTTAAAAGGCAGCCCCGTCCCCAGGGTGAGGAGAGGTCAGAGAGCTCTACCAGGGAATGAACTTCAATTCCTGACAAGGTTGTGATGGGCAGACAAGCAATGTGCGTTTAAAACTCTGTCCTCGGCCTTCCCTGGTGGCTGGGTGGTAAAGAATCCACCTACCAGTGCAGGAGACACAGGTTCAATCCCAGGGCTGGGAAGGTCGTCCCACGTGCCCCAGAGCCCCTAAGCCCGTGCACCACAATTATTGAGCTTGCTCTCTAGAGCCCGGGAGCCACAACAAGTGAGCCTCTATGCCACAGCGGAAGCACACATGCCCTAGAGCCTGTGCTCTGCAGTAAGGGACGTCTCTGGTGCAAGAAGCCCACAGCCACAGGTGGGGAGTGACCTCCACTCAAAGTCCCAGCACAGCCAAAAATCACAAACAAATGCAATTACAGATATGTATATATGAGGAATCTGTCTTTATATAATATATATTGGAGGAGGAAATGGCAACCCACCCCAGTATTCTTGCCTAGAGAACCCCCGTGGACAGAGGAGCCAGGAGGTTACAGTCCATGGGGTTGTACGGAGTTGGGCATGACTGAGCGGCTGACACTTACTTAGCCTGTAGGATCTAAGCCAGAGCGGAGCCGTCTCTAAACAATGACATCTGCTCTTTGATCTTCCAGAGCCAACACTAGGGAAGCCTTCTGTTACCTACTGAGCTGAACATTCACACATGCTCCATTGTTCGGGACCCCTTTTCACCACTCTGTGAGCAGGCCTTATACTCATGCAGTTCTCAATAAGGAGACCGAGGCTGTCAGTGGGCCCGGAGCTTCACAATGTCACACGGTTTAACGGATGCTATCTAGCGCTGTCCAGACTCTCTCTGGCAGGGAGAAGGGCAGTGAGCTCCTGGGCTCAGCGCCAGGCAGACAGCCATCCATCCTCAGTCTTCCTGGGTGACTGCCTGGGCCAAAACATTGCCTCCTTCCAAAGGCAGCCACATCCCACAAGTGATCAACAAGGGGGCATAAAGGCACGGCCTCCCCTCCCCAACATGGGACACCTTGAAGAATTACCCCAGCCTTAGAGCATCCCAGAGGGTCTGCCAAGGACCTTGTCAGCTTCTCGCTCTGTCCAGCCCTTCTGCCTCCTTTCCCTCCCGTGGGTGTCAGCTGCCTCCCTCCACCATGCCAAAGTCCCTAAGAAATGTCCCAATGCACGAATCTCCATCTCCAAGTCCGCATCCGAGAACCAACCTGCAACACCCAGCCCATACATGTTCCACGTGAGAGTAAAGGGATTCTGCTCCTGTACCCTTCCCACTTCAGTCTGGTGTTCCCTGGTGACACACACGCTTGTAAGATAGAATCTCCATCTTCTCCATGGAGCGGGGAGAGAGGTGAAGGTGACAGACTCTCTGCCAGAGGAGAAATCTGCAAACCAGAGCCAGCTCAGAAAACGGATAGCGCGTCTCCCCACTCCCTTCTCCGCTGATGACGATCTGTGGCTCGGAGCCTGGCTCGACAGCTCACACTCACGTGATGCTGAGTAGACAGCACACGGTGTCGGGAGAGGAACGCTTGTCTCTCCCGGTAACCACTCTATTTGCCTGCTAGGGAAGGAATGAAGGAGGCGGCCACGGCTCAGTTACTGTTGGCAGCAAGTGAACCCAAGAATTATCTGTCAGGAGAGAGTGGCTTCTTGGAGCTGACAGCACTTTTTTTTTTTTTTTAAGGAGCTGGAAAATGGCTCTGAAGCTATTTGCATGTAAAGAAGCGTCACTTCTAATTCTGGACTTGTTCAGCAGTGTAACTCCAGTGCACGGAAAGACTGCTTTCAAGGATATAAAACCTTCACCCCGTACTTATCAGAAATGATTGATGATTAGCGATTCATGACAACATTACTCCCCAGAGAGCTGTGGCAGGTTTTTCTTTTATCCCATGGAAGATGATCAGCTCTCGAAGGATCAGAAGGAGCTCATTACAAAACCATCTCAACCTGGGTGACTGTCCCTGGGTGACTGTCCCACTGTGTACAGGACAGCTGCACGGTCAAGACATCTCCCCCTTGGCTTAGACAGAGGAAACAAGCTACGGCATATGTTTCCTAAAGTACTAGAGGGCCTGCATCTTATCTCACTGGAATGCTAAGGCACGCTTTACATTTTGAGATGGAGTTTAATATGTTTCAGCATATTAAGCAATAGGCAGGATCTGCATGGCCATCTTCTCTAAATTCATTTTCCCAAAATACTTTTAAAGATACCAGAAATCCAAAAATAAAATGAAAAACTTCCCAGTAGTGATAATGCAGACAGAGAGTCTAATAGCCACATTTGGGGCATGTCATGTGAATTTCAAGGGCTCATGTCTCTGCAGGGCCAGCCCTCACTCCATGACTCAGAGATGTTTAGAAAAGCTCGAAGCCAATTCTGGCCCCACCTCTATAGCCACCAGTACCTCTCACAGGACCCAGTCCTTGCAGGGCACCAGAGTGGACAGCCTCGCACAGAGTGAGGAAGAGTAACTCAGAGTAAGGGCAGTGGGCAGGTGTGGTGACAAGTATGGTGCTAGTGAGATGACCAGACACTCAGCCTAGGAGAGACACCCACCGCCTTGGCCACAAGAATCAGGAGGCGGGTGGTAGCTCTGAGCTGGGGACTCGAGTGTCTCTCACATAGACAGAAAGTAGGGCCCTATGCTCCCTGATGTTAGCAAATAACTAAATCTTGCCTGCAGAATTAAGTGTTACTGTTTGGTTGCCAACTTATGTCCAACTCTTTGCCATCCCATGGACTGCAGCATGCCAGGCTTCCCTGTCCTTCACCATCTCCCAAAGTTTGCTCAAATTCTTGTCCATTGAGTCAGTAATGCCATCTGACCATCTCATCCTCTGTCGTCCCCTTCTCCTCCTGCCCACAATCTTTCCCAGTATCCACCACCCAGTGAGTTGGCTCTTCACATCAGGTTGCCAGTATATTGGAGCTTCAGTATCAGAACTTCCAATGACTATTAAAGGTTGATTTTCTTTATGATTGACTGGTTTGCTCTCCTTGCAGTCCAAGGGACTCTCAAGAGTCTTCTCCAACAACATAGTTCGAAAGCATCAATTCTTTGGCACTCAGCCTTCTTTATGGTCCAACTCTCACATCAGTACATGAGTACTGGAAAAAACATAACTTTGACTATATGGACCTTTGCTGGCAAAGTGGTGTCTCTGCTTTTTAATACACTGTTGAGGTTTGTCACAGCTTTACTTCCAAGGAGCAAGCATAAGGCCCATGAAAAAGTGCCCCATGGAAAAGCCTCCTCTTGAAAGTGGCACACTGCAGTATCCAGAAGATCTAAAGTAACACAAGATTCAACATTTTGGGCATCACGTTCCTTATAGAACTCAGGCTTCTTATGGGAACATCCATCTCCATCTCCTACACTGGGGAGTCTCTGGGACCAGTGCAGAGCCTGGCTTACGGAGAAGCTCAGTCAGATAGCAAGCGAAACGTCATTTTATCAGGCAGAACATAAAAATGGTAAAGATAAATTGCAATGTTTCTTATTACCTCCTGCCACTTGGAAAACACCAGTTGGGAGATCAGAATACAATATGAAATATAGGAATAGCCCTGGTGGGAAAGGGCTTCAAATACTCCTTCATTATTTGTACCATATGCAGTCATGTCTGACGCTTTGTGACCCCATGGATTGTGTAGTCCATGGGATTCTCCAGGCCAGAATACTGGAGTGGGTAGCTGTCCCCTTCTCCAGGGGATCTTCCCAACCGAGGGATCGAACCCAGGTCTCCTGCATTGCAGGCAGATTCTTTACCAGCTGAGCCACAGGGGAAGCCCATTAGATGTATGAGACATCTATGATTGACAAATCTGTAAAGACAGAAAGCAAAGGACTGGTTACCTGGGAGCGGGGGAGGGTGAGATAGAGGCGAGGTTTGGGGTTTTCAGTCGTCAGGAGACCCAGACTTCAGACCTATCTTCTCTCTGGCTCTCTCGTTGGGATTTCAGTTTTCCTTTCCGTCAACGGAATATTTGGGGCGACGCCTGACCCACCTGTGCTTTAGGGGAAAAGTCCCTCCCTGCTGGCAGCAGTGAGTCCCCTGGTCTTGCCCTTTCTTGCGTCTCTGCAGGAAAAGCTGGGGTAGATGGATGCCCACTCAGAACAGAGTGATTTGGCAGAAGCAGCCCCACCCAGAGGCGGCACTAACCGTTTGTCAGGTAGACAGAACTTGCTTCCATTCTCTGTCCCTGAAAGGCAGATAACAGTGATCCCCAACACTGTCAGCATAAAACCATAAGAGGGGAAAGGCTTTCAGCCTGGGATTTTTTCAGTAATTATTGCAGACTACGCAAATTCCAGGAAGGATCAAAACGGTTCAGGGCTTGACTCTTCCTCTCCTCCGCGGATGGAGATAGAAGCTGGCACTAATTGCCTCCAGGTGCTCCAGACCCCGCAATCAAGTGCCGCCCCATAGGTAGGCGAAGGGTGCACGTGCACCAAAACACGCAGGCTGATAGGATCAATCGAACTGTTTCCGCTGCCAAATATTCAAAACTGAGCAGCGTTTTCTTTTCTCAGTGTAACCCTGAGATTTTGTAGCCCTTGAGAAAGAATTACATGTGAATCAGAAAAAGATAAACTAAGCAAGAAGTGCAGACTGTCACCCCCAAACCGGTGTTTCCATCCCACAGAGTTAATAGGAAATGGTTTTGTTTGCAAATTTATATTCTCATCAGTGATAGATCTATAGCTAGGTCTTCGGGGCACCTGTGATGAGCTGAATTGTGTGCCACAAATATGTATGTTCAAGTCCCATTCCCTGGTTTCCTTCTGGAAGTAGGGACGTTGCAGGGCAATCAAATTAAGATGAGGTCATTAGTGCTATTAGCTCAGTCATGTCCAGTGCTTTGTGACCTCATGGAGCCCACCAGGCTCCTCTGTCCATGGGATTCTCCAGGCAAGAATACCAGAGTGGGTCGCCATGCCCTCCTCCAGGGGATCTTCCCGACCCAGGAATCCAACCCGGGTCTCCTGCATTTCCAACAGGTTCTTTACAACCTGAGCCAACAGGGAAGCCCACCGAGTAATTAAATTAAGATGAGGTCATAAGAGCAGCAACTCAAGTCCAGTCCTTACAAGGGGGAGAGGAAACACAGAGGAGAAGCCATGTGAGGGGGGAAAGCAGAGATTGGAGCCATGCGGATATGAGCAAGGCAACCCCAAGGCCTGTGGGCAACACCAGTGGCTCAGAGAGAGGCCTGGACCAGATCGTCCCTGGAGAGTTCAGAGGAAGATCGTGGCCCTGCTGACACCTTGATTTCAGACTTTTAGCTTCCAGAACTGGGAGATGATCACTTCCTGTTGCTATAAGCCACTCAGTGTGGTACTTGTCCGGGAGGCCCTGGGAGATTAATACAGCACCTGGCCCTGGTGTCATCATCAGAAGCTGCTTAAAGAGAGAAAAATCATGTTTTAGGTAAAATATAAATAACACTCTTAGCTTGATCACTTTTAGGACAATGCAGATAACAGCCATGCCTCCTAGTCACTGTTCACCTTGTGCCAGGAACTGTGAGTGCAACCCCTGTGTTATTTCGTGTAGCCCACATACAATCCCAGGGACTGTTGACGTTGCCTTTTGTGGGAGATAGAAGGGGAAGCTGAGGGTCAGAGATGTGATCTGCTCTGCCCACAGTCATCCTACTGACAGCGGTTACTTTCAGGCCTTTACCAAATCCAAAAACCACAGAAGTGTTCTGCTTTGGGTAAACAAAGGATAACTTTTAGAATTCTGTAAAGAAAAGAAAGGAAGTGAATTCACTCAGTCATGTCCAACTCTTTCGACCCCATGGACTATAGACTACCAGGCTCCTCTATCCGTGGAATTTTCCAGGCAAGAGTCCTGGAGTGCGTTGCCATTTCCTTCTTCAGGGGATCTTCCTGTCCCAGGGGTTGAACTTGGGGCTCCTGCATTGCACTTTATAGTCAGAGCCACCAGGGAAGCCCTAGAATTCAGTAAGATGATCAGATAATCCTGACGTGGGGGTATGAACCAGGCCTCCTTCCTAGGACCAAGCTGCCCACACATAAGAGCAGACAACAGCTCCATGCAGTGAAGACCGTGGGAGGACTGGCGATTGATACTACTCAAGTTGCTTTGTTTTTGCTACAGTTCCTGTCCTTTTGTCTTCCTATCCACTCTTTGTTTCCCTAAAACTACAGTTAAGGGTACCCAAAGGCTCTACTTTAGCCCGAAGCCCATCCGTCTGGCTCTGTCCCATGGGTGATATCTGCAGGATGCTCTGTGGTTAGGTTTTTATAACCTAAGAGACAATTAAAGGAAGTAATAGACTTTTCTTCCATTTCATAGCATGAATAACTTCAGTGGGACTTATCTGCCATTGAACAAATTGCTACAGTATCATTACCAATAAAACCAACTGAAAGGTTATTTCACTTGGAAATAAAACCAACAAGGCTTCATACACCTGAATGTCAAATNAATTAAAGGAAGTAATAGACTTTTCTTCCATTTCATAGCATGAATAACTTCAGTGGGACTTATCTGCCATTGAACAAATTGCTACAGTATCATTACCAATAAAACCAACTGAAAGGTTATTTCACTTGGAAATAAAACCAACAAGGCTTCATACACCTGAATGTCAAATTTAGTCACAACCGCTTTCAGCAGAGACTATTCCAGCAACTTAATTCCCTGCAAACACACTGAACAAACAGATCTAAAGGTTTAAGATTGGGATTAGGGAAAGGCTTTTCTCTGAGCAAGAAAACTGTACAAATGATCCACGGGATATTAACCAATGAAACAAATGAACAGTCGAGAGCCCAGACTTAGGATCCAGTCTTCCTTGGGTCCAGATCCTTCCCATTGGCTCTGGGATCTTGTATAATTCACTGACTTTCTCTTGGGTCTGAGGTTCTTAATCCCTAAAATGAGGATAATAACAGTACCTCCTTTGCAGGGTTGTGCAGATGGTGTAAGTTAATAATGAGTTATAATGAGCCTAGAGAAAGGAAGGCCAGTCATACAGTCCCAGTGCATAAGTGTTGATGCTATTATTATTATGCAAGTATTTTGCTAATGCTAAATAAAATGCTAATTTTGTTTTCGAATATCTATTCTTATAAACACGTCTTTTCTTTACACTCTTTTTAAAATTTTTTTAAATTGAAGCAGAGTTGATTTACAATGCTGTGTTAATTTCTGCTCTATAGCAAAGTGATTCAATTATACACATGAAGTCACCTTTGATCTTTTTTTTTTTTTT
>SJYA01006527.1:0-20985 GCA_006410615.1 Neotragus moschatus
CCCATCCCACCCTCTCCCTTAGGGTTGTCCCAGAGCACCAGCTTTGAGTGCCCTGCTTCAAGCATCAAACTTGCACTGGTCATCTAGTTTATATATAGTAATAAACATATTTCAATGCTATTCTCTGAAATCATCCCTCCCTCACCTTCTCCCACATAGTCCAAAAGTGTGTTCTTTACATCTGTGTCTCTTTTGCTGTCTTGAATACAAGGTCATTGTTACCATCGTTCTAAATTCCAAATATATGAGTTAATATACTGTATTGGTGCTTCTCTTTCTGAACTCTTTCACTTTCTATAATAGGCTTCACTTTCATCCACCTCATTAGAACTAACTCAAACGCATTCTTGGAGAAGGCAATGGCACCCCACTCCAGTACTCTTGCCTGGAGAACCCCACGGACAGAGGAGCCTGGAAGGCTGCAGTCCATGGGGTCGCTGAGGGTTGGACACGACTGAGTGACTTCACGTTCACTTTTCACTTCCTTGCATTGGAGAAGGAAATGGCAACACACTCCAGTGTTCTTGCCTGGAGAATCCCAGGGATGGGAGAGCCTGGTGGGCTGCCGTCTATGGGGTCGCACAGAGTCGGACACGACTGAAGCAACTTAGCAGCAACAAATGCATTCTACTTTTGTAGCTAAGTAATTAAAAGATGCTTACTCCTTGGAAGGAAAGTTATGACCAATCTAGATAGTATATTGAAAAGCAGAGATATTACTTTGGCAACAAAGATCCATCTAGACAAGGTTATGGTTTTTCCATTGGTCATGTATGGATGTGAGAGTTGGACTGTGAAGAAAGCTGAGCGCTGAAGAATTGATGCTTTTGAACTGTGGTGTTGGGGAAGACTCTTGAGAGTCCTTTGGACTGCAAGGAGATCCAACCAGTCCATGCTAAAGGAGATCAGTCCTGGGTGTTCATTGTAAGGACTGATGTTGAAGCTGAAACTCTAATACTTTGGCCATGTCATGCAAAGAGTTGACTCATTGGAAAAGACCCTGATGCTGGGAGGGATTAGGGGGAGGAGAAGAAGGGGACGACCGAGGATGAGATGGGTGGATGGCATCACCGATTCAATGGACATGAGTTTAAGTGAGCTGCTGGAGTTGGTGATGGACAGGGAGGCCTGGCGTGTTATGATTCATGGGTTCGCAAAGAGTCATACACAACTGAGTGACTGAACTGAACTGAACTGAATGTTCCATTGTGTATATGTACCACAACTTCTTTATCCATTCATCTGCAGATAGACATGTAGGTTGCTTCCATGCCCTAGCTATTGTCAACAGTGCTGCAATGAATATTTGAGTGCATGTGTCTCTTTCAATTCTGGTCTCCTTAGGGTGTATGCCCAACAGTGGGATTGCTGGGTCATATGGCAGTTCCAGTTCCAGATTTTTAGGAATCTTCACACTGTTATCCATAATGGTTGTACTAGTTTGCATCCCCACAAACAGTATAAGAAGGTTCCCATTTCTACACACCCTCTCCAGCATTTATCTTTTCTAGACTTTTTGATGACAGCCATTCTGACCAACGTGAGATGGTATCTTATTGTGTTTTTCATTTGCATTTCTCTGATGATGAGTGATGTTGAACATCTTTTTATATGTTTGTTATCCATCTGTATGTCTTCTTTGGATAAATGTCTGTTTAGTTCTTGGGCCCATTTTTTTTATTAGATCTTTAATTTTCTGATGTTGAGCTGCATGAGCTGCTTGTTTTGGAGACTGATTGTCAGTTGTTTCATTTGCTATTATTTTCTTCCATTCTGAAAGGTGCCTTTTCATCTTGCATATAGTCTCCTTTGTTGTGCAAAAGTTTTTAAGTTTAATTAGTTCCCAATTGTTTATTTTTGCTTTTATTTTCATTACTTTGGAAGGTGAATCATAGAGGATCTTTTTGTGATTTATATCAGAGAGTGTTCTGCCTATGTTTTCCTCTAAATGTTTTATAGTTTCTGGTCTTACATTTAGATCTTTAATCCGTTTTATGTTTATATTTGTGTATGGTGTTAGAAAGTGTTCTAGTTTCATTCTTTTACAGGTTGACCGATTTTCCTAGCACTACTTGTTAAGGAGATTGTCTTTTATCTATTGCATATTTTTCCCTCCTTTGTTAAATTGAAGTGTCCATAAGTGTGGGGATTTATCTCTGGGCTTTCTATTTTGTTCCATTGATCTCTATTTCTGTCTTTGTGCCAGCATTATACTGTGTTGATGACTGTAGATTTGCTGTATAGTCTAAAGTCAGAAAGGCTAATTCCTCTGGTTCTATTATTCTTTCTCAAGATTGCTTTGGCTATTAGAGGTTTTTTATCTTTCCATACAAATTGTGAAATAATTTGTTCTAGTTCTGTGAAAAATACCATTGGTAGCTTGATAAGGATTGTTTTGAATATATTGATTGCTTTGTGTAGTGTACTCATTTTCAATACATTGGTTCTTCCAATCCACAAACATGGCATATTTCTCCATCTATTTGAGTCATTATTAATTTCTTCCATCAGTGTTTTATAGTTTTATATATAATAGGTCTTTGTTTCTTTAGGTAAATTTATTCCTAAATATTTTATTATTTTCATTGCAACAATGAATGGGACTGCTTCCTTAATTTCTCTTTCTGTTTTTTTCATTGTTAGTGTATAGGAATGCAAGGGATTTCTGTGTATTAGTTTTATAGCCTGCTACTTTACTATATTCATTGATTAACTCTAGTAATTTTCTGGTGGTGTCTTTAGGGTTTACTTTGTAGGGGATCATGTCATCTGCAAACAGTGAGATTTTTATTTATTTTCCAATCTGTATTCCTTTCTTTTTCTTCTCTGATTTTGTGGCTAGGACTTCCAAAACTATGTTGAATATTAGTGGTGAGAGTGGTCACCCTTGGCTTGTTCCTGATTTTAGAGGAAATACTTTCAATTTTTCACCATTGAGGATAATGTTTGCTCTGAGTTTGTTGTATTTGGCTTTTACTATGTTGAGGTGTGTTCCTTCTATGCCTGCTTTCTAGACAGTTTTGATCATAAATTGGTGTTGAATTTTGTCAAAGGCTCTCTCTGCATCTATTTGGATAATCATATGGTTTTAACTTTTCAATTTGTTAAGTGATATATCACAAATATTGATTTGTGAATATTGAAGAATCCTTGCATCACTGGTATAAAGCCCACTTGGTCATGATATATGATCTTTTTAATATGATGTTGGATTTTGTTTGCTAGAATGTTGCTAAGGATTTTTGCATCTATGTTCATCAGTGATATTACCCTGTGGTTTCCTTTTTTATAGCATCTTTTTTGGTATTAGGGTTTTGATATTAAGTATTTTGTAGTACGTATGTGTATTAGGTGTTTGTGTTGGGTATTTGTATTAGGTATTAGGTATTTTGGTTTTAGGTATTAGTTTTGGTATTAGGGTTTGGGTATTTGGTATTTGATCTGTTAGTTATTCAGAAGCATGTTGTTTAGCCTCCATATGTTTTACTTTTAATAGTTTTCTTTTTTCAGTAGTTAACATCTAATCTTACTGCATTGTGATCAGAAAAGATGCTTGAAATGATTTCACTTTTTAAAATTTACCAAAGCTAGATTTATGTCACAGGATGTGATCTGTCCTTGAGATATTCCATATGCACTTGTGAAAAAGGTGAATTCCATTGTTTTGGGGGTGAAATGCCCTATAGATATCAGTTAGGTCTAACTGGTCCATTGTAATATTTAGAGTTTGTGTTTCCTTGCTAATTTTCCACTTAGTTGATCTATCCTAGGTGTGTGTGGGGTATTAAACTCTCTCTCTATTTTTTGGACCTGGGTGGCTATTTCCCTCCCCATTTTAGGAAAGTTTTCAACTATTATCTCTTCAAGTACTTTCTCATGCTCTTTCTTTTTGTTGTCTTCTTCTGGGACACTTATGATTCGAATGTTGTGATGTTTAACATTGTCCCAGAGGTCTCTTGAGGTTGTCTTTATTTTTTTAATTCTTTTTTTATGTTTCCCTCTCTGCTTCCTTTATTTCCACCATTCTATCTTCCACCTAATTTATCCTCTCTTCTGCCTTAGTTATTCTACTGTTGGTTCCCTCCAGAGTGCTTTTCATCTCAGTTTCTGTATTGGTCATTATTGATTGACTCTTCTCTACTTCTTTTAAGTCCTTATTAAACATTTCCTTCATCTTCTCAATCCTTGTCTCTAGTCTATTTTTCTGTAATGCCATTTTGTTTTCAAGATTTTGGATCATCTTTACTATCATTATTCTGATTTTTTTTTTCAGGAATATTCCTTATCTCCTCCTCTTTTGTTTTGTTTGGTATGTTTTTATCATGGTGGATTTTTACCTTTACCTGCTGAAAATTTCTCTGCCTTTTCGTTTTATTTAGATTGCTGTGTTTGGGACACCATTTCTGCAGGCTAGAAGCTCATAATTCTTCCTAATTGTGGAGTATGCTCCCTGTGGGTGGGTTGGACTAATGGCTTGTCAAGGTTTCCTGGTTGGGGGACCTTGTGTCTGTGTTCTGGTGGGTGGAGCTGAGTCTCTTCTCTCTGAAATGCAATGAAGTATCCAGTAATGAGTTTTGGGGTGTTTATGGGTTTGGTATGGTTTTGGGCAGCCTATCTTTTAATGTTCAGGTTTGTGTTCCTATTTTGCTGGAGAATTTTTGTGGTGTGTTTTGCACTGGAACTTGTTAGCTCTTGGGTTGAGCTTGGTTTCAGTGTAAATATGGATACTTTTAGGTGAGCTCTTGTATATTAATGTTCCCTGGAGTCAAGAGTTCTCTGATGTTCTAAAGTTTTGAAGTTAAACCTCCTGCCTCTGGCTTTTAGTCTTTCTCTGACAGTAGACTCAAGACTTCTCCATCCATACAGCACAGAAGATAAAGCCCCTATGTTAATGGTGAAACAATTCTCCACAGCCAGGAACATACGGAAAGATCCAGAATTATATAGAGAAGAGAAGAGGGAGGGAGGAGATAGAGGTGAGCTCGAGGATAAAAAGGAGTGTCAAAGGGGAGAGAGCAATCAAGCCAGTAATCAAAAGTGAAATTGGATACTGAAGATTAGATTCAAAACTCAAAGATTAAAAATGTAGGATATAAGTTATATTCTCACAAATACAAAAAAAAGCAAAACAAATTCAATCACAAAAATTAAAAAAAAAAATATATATATATATATCGAATTTGTTTCAAAAAATATAGTCTTTTTTTGAATGGCAATAGTGGCTATAAAGAGAAGAAATTGGCAACCCATTCCAGTATTCTTGCCTGGAAAATTCCGTGAACAAAGGAGCATTATGGGGTACAGTCCATGAGGTTGCACAGAGTCAGACACAATTTGGCGACTAAATAACAAGTGGCTAGCTATAAAAATGAAAGTTGAAGGAGTAATAAAAAACTAAATTAAAAAAAATAAAAGTGATAATACTAAATATATATCTAGGAATATCCCTAGAGTATTGTGAACTCTGTAGAGTCAGTTCAATGTCAGATAGTCCCTTGTTCTGGCTTGTACTTGTTCTCAAGGTCTATAGAAAGTGAACTGCACTCAGTCATGTCTGACTCTTTGTGACCCCATGTCCTATACAGTCCATAGAATTCTCCAGGCCAGAATACTGGAGTGGGTAGCCTTTCCCTTCTCCAGGGGATCTTCCTGACCCAGGGATCGAACCAGGGTCTCCTGAATTGCAGGCAGATTCTTTATCAACTGAGTTATCAGTGAAGCCCCAAGGTCTCTAGTTGTCTTTCAAATGAACAATCTCAGTATGAACTGAAGGGCTTTAATCTGTTGCACCTGTCACTTCCAGAGTGGTTCCCCTTTGTTTATTTTGGCTTCCTCTGTTTGCAAGTCCCTTCAGTGTCTAATTTCCACCTTGACACAAGAAGGCAAAGTTGGCCACTTATTTAGGCTCACTTATTCAGCTGTATGGTAGGCAGAGAGGGACACTGAAAACAAATACTACTGGCATATGTGGGGAGTGCTCACAGTGAATGGTCCACACTGTGTTTGCCACAGTCCAAGGTGGCATGTACTTCCCAGGTCCACACTGCTCAGGCTCCAGGGTGCTCTAAGAGGGCACTGTCCCAGAAGGGTCCTGCATTTCATGCACTTCTCAGATCCATGTCGCCCAGGTTCTCAAATGCTCTGCAGGGGAACAGACCCAGAAAGGCTATGCACTTTGTGCCCTTCCTAGGTCTGAACAACTCAGGCAACCGGGTACTTGGTGAGTGCACTGTCCCAGGTGGGCTGTGCATCTTATTCACCTCCCCAGGCCTGGCCACTCAGTTTCCAGGGAGTGCTAAAAGAGCACAGTCCCAGATGTGCCGTGTGTCTCTGGGGAGCTGATCTCAGGCTGTGACACACCTGGAAGATGGGAACCATCCTGGATCCCAGGAAGACATGGTTAGCAACTGGGAGCCTCCTCAGAGTTTGGTGGAAAATGCAGTCTCTGGGACTAAGATTGCAGCAGCCCCTGTCTTATGGCTTTGGCTGTCACACACCTGCCTCTTTGTCTCTGGGGAGGGAGGGCCCTATAAGGCCTCTGGCTTGCTCTCCTTAGGTATTCACTCTGTCCTTTGTTCTGTGAGCACGCCAGAGGTCATGTACATTAAAGAGCAAGCATTTCCTGGGAAAAGCTTTTTTTTTTTTTTTTGTCTCTGGAAATTCCTTGGTTTGGGTTGCTATTTCACATTCAGTTCAGTTCAGTTCAGTCGCTCAGTTGTGTCCGACTCTTTGCGACTCCATGAATCGCAGCACGTCAGACCTCCCTATCTATCACCATCTCCCGGAGTTCACTCAGACTCACATCCATTGAGTCCATGATGCCATCCAGCCATCTCATCCTCTGACGTCCCCTTCTCCTCCTACCCCCAATCCCTCCCAGCATCAGAGTTTTTTCCAATGAGTCAACTCTTCGCAGGAAGTGGCCAAAGTACTGGAGCTTCAGCTTTAGCATCATTACTTCCAAAGAAATCCCAGGGTTGATCTCCTTCAGAATGGACTGGCTGGATCTCCTTGCAGTCCAAGGCACTCTCAAGAGTCTTCTCCAACACCACAGTTCAAAAGCATCAATTCTTCAGCGCTCTGCCTTCTTCACAGTCCAACTCTCACATCCATACATGACCACAGGAAAAATCATAGCCTTGAATAGACGGACATTAGTCGGTAAATGTCTCTGCTTTTGAATATACTATCTAGGTTGGTCATAACTTTTCTTCCAAGGAGTAAGCGTCTTTTAATTTCATGGCTGCTGCACCATCTGCAGTGATTTTGGAGCCCCCAAAAATAAAGTCTGACACTGTTTCTACTGTTTCCCCATCTATTTCCCATGAAGTGATGGGACCAGATATCATGATCTTCGTTTTCAGAATGTTAAGCTTTAAGCCAACTTTTTCACTAGCTCCCTCGGATTGTCCTCAGGGCATTCAGGCCCCGTCTTTACCCTAAGGACAGATGATGCAGCCTGTGCCTCCCTGCCCAGACCCCACTCGCTGGTGGCAGGGCAAGTTTCTGTGCCACTTCTTCATCTCCGCTTGTAGTTGAGGTTAGGCCCATATTCTGTTTGTTTGTTTTCACCCAGTTATGCTTTTCTGAGATTCCAAAATTACCCACAGACACACCTGTGAGAGGATTTGCTACTGTGTGGAAACTTCTCCTTCATGACTTCCTCCCAGGGATAGTTCTCTGTCCCTAAATCTTTTGTCTCTGTTTTCCTCTTTCATATTTTGCTCTACCTCCTTTCGAAAAGATTGGGCTGCCTTTCTGGATGCCTGATGTCCTCTGTCAGTGTTCAGAAGTTGTTTTGTGGAAGTTGGTCACCATTCAAATGATCTTTTGATGAATTTGTAGGGGAGAAGGTGGTTTCCTTGTCCTATTACTCTGCCATCTTGGGACCCTTTTTATGCTTCTTGCTGTGTTTATTCAGATTAGTGATTTATGAGCATATGGTGCTGGATCATTTTTCATATCATTTTTAGAAATATTTTCTTCTCTAACCTTTATTTCTCCTATTATTCTAGCATTCCAATAACATATACATCAAACCACTTATTATCAAAGAGGTCACTGAGCTTCATTCATGTTACTCAAGCTTTTTGACCTTGATGCTGCTGTTTGGAGAGATATTTTGTTTGTGTCTACCCTATCTATATATATTCACTGATATTATCTAGCTTCTAACATTTCCAAGTCCATTCAGGGAAAAAAAATCATATTCTTCAATTCTAGAGATTCAGGTTTTTTTTAGTATATTAATTTATATTCTCTAATTGTTCTCTAATTATATTTATAATTGACTTTCAAGCTTTTTCACATTTATTAGAGTTACTTTGAATAGTTTACTACCCTTGAGGCTAAGTGCTAAAGAACATGCCTGCAATGCAGAAGACATGAATTCAGTTCCTGAGTTGTGAAGATCCCCTGGAGAAGGAAATGGCAACCCACTCCAGTATTCTTGCCTGGGAAATCCTACTGACAGGAGCTTGGTAGGCCACAGTCCATAGGGTCTTAAAAGAGTTGGACACAGCATAGCAATTAAACAACAACAAATTCTTAATTTCATAATTTCCTTGCTTTAAATTTTTTCTCTTGCTTTATTTTTACTCTATCTATGAATAACATTATTCTAATCAATTATATGTCTTTTAATTTGTGATATTATGCTGTATATTACAGAGGTTACGTTAGTCAGTCAGTATACCTGCTATCAGTATTATCTGTTTGAGAAGAACTTAGTGTTTTACTGACATACAAAAATTTGCTTTTGTTTCAGCTTAATATTTTTGAGGTTTCTTTTAATTTTTTTAACAAAATAGGTATAGAGTATTGTGACAAATGGTACTTCGAATCTGAGTTGTCTATGGAATGCACATGGTGTTCAAGATGGCCTCTTTACACTGGCTATTTAGAACTAGCTAGCCTACTCTTGTTGTGCAATTTTTCACTTGGAAGTTTTGTGACAGTTTTTGTTTTACTGGTAGATATTTTCTTCCTAGTAGTTGTTCTTCATCCAGTCTTTTAGGTGTGTAGCTCTGTATATGTGCAACTTCATATTTGGATAAAAGTCAAAGTGACTTCTCTGCATGTTCTCCAACACTGATTATCTTTCTTTAAAAAGTCAAGCTATCCCAATAGCTCCAGTATTAGTTTCTTTATCTAAACAAGACCATCATGCTCTGTTTGAGCTACACATCTCTGCATTGCATTTAGAAAAAGTGGCTCTCAGCAGAAACTCAGAATAAGTAATAAATTTAAATTACGTATTTCCCTTTACTCAAGGAGCTCAACTCTTCCCCCCCCCCCCCAATTTCAAGGTGGTTTATCCTAAGAGACCTAATCCATTACCAGTTGAATAATGGTAGTGAAAATGGGAATGAGTGAATGGATTCAAGATATATATATGTTTTCAAAAATGGATTAAAATTACTAGCATACATTTCCTGTTATTAGTCAGCTGCAGATATTAAACATTTTAAAAATATTACATAGCTTATTTTCTGAAAAATTTATACCAGTCTGGCAGAATACAAATTGGCCTACTGATTTGAGTTTCTAAAATGAAATTTTCTGACCTGATGCTCCAAATACTCCTGGTCTGAGTCCCTGGACTTTGAAATCCAATATTCAATATATTTTCTATTGTTATGCACTAATAAACTAATTATTTCCCTTGAGAGTTCCTTTATACCAGAAGTCTGACACTTGAGGGAGAAAAACACTATAAAATACAAATTATCTGATGAGTTGATTATCTGATAATCCCCATTGTTGCCTTTTTCTCTTCTACTGTGTGCTTCTATGGACCCAGGTGACATAATCAAAGGAAATAGGAGTTAAAGAAAATTTAAGTCGTTTGGCTCCAGAATGAAGAATGGGACATTGCAGATATTCACATGATATTAAATGATCATAGAAATCTGTGAGACAACTCTTGAATAAAGAATATTATCTATTACTCAGTAGAAAAGTAAAAATATCAGAATAGAATTAACATCAAATTCAAATCACTATTTCATTAATTAAGATTCTTAGAATGGTATTGCTTAATAATATTTAGGAATGCAATAATGGGAATCTCACTTTGGTTATGAGGCTTCCCTAACAGCTCAGAGTAAACAAACTGCCTGCAATGCAGGAGTAGCAGATTCAATCCCTGTGTCAGAAAAAACTCCTAGAGAAGGAAATGGTGATCCACTACAGTATTCTTTCCTGGGAAATCCAATGGACAGAGAAGCCTGGTGGGATACAGTTCACGGGGTCCCAAAAATAGTTGGACACAATGAGTAAACAAAATGAAAACAACAAGATTTTGGTTATAGAAAGATCAGGTTCAATGCATATTAATGTCTGTTTATTTTTACTGAAAAAATAACGTAGACGTTATATACAGGAACGTGTATGGCAAATGCTTTCAAATTTATCGTTGTTTCTAAACAAATGACAGAACCATTTCAAAATTGCTGTGATTTATAACTTCCAATTCTCTCAGTTATGCCTGAGATTCTTGCCATTATGTGAGAATAACCAGTGCACTGATGAGGGAAAGTCATAGATAAAATTGTCCTATGACAATCCTAAAACTCAAAATAGATAGAAATAATTTAAAACTTTATTATTCCTTTTGCTTTTGTGAGAAAACTTAACAAAGCTTCTGATATTTTGTGCAATTAATTGAAAGTTTCTGTAAGGTTTTTTTTTTGTTGTTGTTCAAATTTATGATGCTAAAGACAAGCTTCTGGCAATTATCTTCTAATTTTATTTGTTTATCAAGAATACTGGAGCACATTCCAAGAGAATCTGTGTACTTAAATTACCAACCAAGTACTTGTGCCATTTTAAAATTAAATTTTTATTAATTTTTTAATTTGGAAAATAAACAATTATCATAGTTAATAAAGAGATTTAAATTATTAGGTCTATTAATAGTACATAAAGACTGTATATTTTCACCATGCTTATTTAACTTATTTGCATAGTACAGCACACAAAATGCTGGATTGGGTGAAGCACATGCTGGAATCAAGATTGCTGGGAGAAATATTAATAACCTCAGATACACAGATGACACCACCCTTGTGGTACAAAGTGAAAAACTAAAGAGCTTCTTGTTGAAAGTGAAAGAGGAGAATGAAAAAGTTGGCTTAAAGCTCAACATACAGGAAACTAAGATCATAGCATCCAGCTGCATCACTTAATGGCATATAGATAGGGAAACAATGGAAACAGTGAGAGGCTATTTTTAGGGGCTCCCAAATCACTACAGATGGTGACTGCAGTGATGAAATTAAAAGATGCTTGCTCCTTGGAAGAAAAGTTATAACCATAATAAACAGCATATTAAAAAGCAGAGACATTACTTTGCTAACAAAGGTCCACCTAGTCAAAGCTACAGGTTTTCCAGTAGTCATGTATGGATGTGAGAGTTGACTATAAAGGAAGTTGAGTTCCAAAGAATTGATGCTTTTGAACTGTGGTGTTAGAGAAGACTCTTGTGAGTGCCTTGAACTGCAAGGAGATCCAGCTAGTCAATCCTAAAGGAGATTAGTCCTAAATATTCATTGGAAGGACTGACATTAAAGCTGAAGCTCCAATATTTTGGCCACTTGATGTGAAGAACTGACTCCCTGGAAAAGACCCTGATGCTGGAAAAGATTGAAGGTGGGAGGAGAAGGGAACGACAGAGAATGAGATGATTGGATGGTATCACTGACTCAATGAACATGAGTTTGAGAATTCTCTTGGAGTTGGTGATGTACAGGGAGGCCTGGCATGCTGTCGTCCATGGGGTCTCAAAGAATCAGAGACGACTGAGTGACTGAACTGACCTGAATTATTAGTTTTAACTATTATCCATTGAGTAGACTGGATCAAGAATGACATGTCTAGGTAAATGAAATTACTATTAGAATTTAGAACATACAACTTAAATATTATTTTCTCTTATTTTATTTATTTCTCTCTTTAGGATCTAAGGTTACAAGTTTTCAGCCTTTTATTTTATTTCTTACCATATTGACCCCAAATAAAGTATTTCACCAATGTTCCTGATAAAAATTCTCACATCAAGAGTATAAAAAGTTTACTGGACATAGTTATTTGAAGACCATGGAGAAGATTAACATGGTACAACTGTATCACTTCCCATTATGTACTGTTTTCCCATTATATATTCTCTTTCTGTTCCTAATTCTATCCTTATAAAATTGTCCTAAGAAATTCCAAATATTCTCCTTAATATACAAATAAGATTACCTATTAGGGGTAACAGGACACTCCATTAAATTTCTCTCAGGGAAACATTTACCTGGGCCATAAAAGTACACAGTGAAAGGAAGCCACTCATTTCACTATTTAAAAATAAACGAAATATAGTTCTTAGGACACTTGTCTTACACCCCTAAACAGAGAAGAGTTTGAAAAGAAATATCTATATTTAGATAGATAAAGATATAAATTCTACCCCCTTAGTTACCAGAAATGGAGAAGGCAATAGCACCCCACTCCAGTACTCTTGCCTGGAAAATCCCTGGATGGAAGAGCCTGGTAGGCTGCAGTCCATGGGGTTGCTACTAGTCGGACACGACTGAGTGACTTTACTTTCACTTTTGACTTTCATGCATTGGAGAAGGAAATGGCAACCCACTCCAGTGTTCATGCCTGGAGAATCCCAGGGATGGGGGAGCCTGGTGGGCTGCCGTCTGTGGGGTCTCACAGAGTCAGACACGACTGAAACGACTTAGCAGCTAGCTACCAGAAAAGATAAAACATATGTAGACACTAAAGATTGGCAATCTGTTCTACATTGTGGTAAAGATGTCCTTCATGAAACCATGGAATACTTGACATACAGAGCACATATTTGTCTAAGTTCTATAGAAAATAGTTAATAATTGTCTAGGGAAGTGAATGGGTGGAATGCAAAGACAATGACAATAGTATAACTGTAAACCTAAAACAATCCAAATTATTAGAAAATTTGGCATATGGGAAAGGAGGTAAACAAATGGTTTGTAAAAGCTCAGGAAACAAAAGACAGAGAAGGGCATGCATAGAAAAAAGGAAGATGGATGCTGATTCAAAAAGAGGAGGAATGGGAAGACGTTTAAAAGAGAATTGTGGCATTCATAAGGAAGGAAATAAATCAACACTCTAGTAACATGATATAAGCGAATTTAAAAGCAACAATTCTAACATGACAAGTGTATTATAAGAGCAGATATCACAGTTTAAAGCATGGGAAATAAGAATAAACAAAACCTTATATGTAATACAATGAATTATGACAAAGGAAGATGCATATGAGGTAAAGAACAATTTTTTTCATTAAAAATTAGCAGAAATTGGTTTGACTGGCTAAAAATTTCAGACAACTCCCCCCAAATTAATATATTTCAATTATTACAAAAGAAAATGAAAATGAATATAAAGAAAGAGACAAAGAAAAGGGGGTGGGAAGGAGGGAAAGTGGAGTTTCATCATATATTTCAGGTGACTTGGCAAGTTTAAAGACAATGGAAATCGTTGTAGAGAAAAAGGTGAAGCTTCACAAGATAATATAAAATTAATATTTGTATATGTCAGATTAGTAGTTGGCGTATAGACTGGTATTACTGTGATATTGAATTTTTTTTCCTTGGAAATGAACAAAGATTATTCTGTCATTTTTGAGACTGCACCCAAGAGTTGCATTTTGGTCTGTTTTGTTGACAATGAGGGCTACTCCATTTCTTCTAAGGGATTCTTGCCCACAGTAGCAGATAAAATAGTCATCTGAATTAAATTCATGCATCCTAGTCCATTTTAGTTCACTGATTACTAAAATGTCAATGTTCACTCTTGCCATCACCTTTTTCACTTCTTCCAATGTATCTTGATTCAAGGACCTAACATTCCAGATTACTATGCAATATTGTTCTTTATAGCATTGGACCTAACTTTCACCACCTGTTCAATTCAATTCAGTCACTCATTCGTGTCCAGCTCTTTGTGACCCCATGTACTACAGCACTCCAGGCCTCCTTATCCATCACCAACTCCTGGAATTTACTCAAACTCAAGTTCATTGCGTCGGTGATGCCATCCAATCATTTCCTCTGTTGTCCCCTTATCCTCCAGCCTTGAATCTTTCCCAGCATCAGGGTATTTTCCAGTGAGCCAGTTCTTCCCATCAGGCAGCCAAAGTATTGGAGTTTCAGCTTCAACATCAGTCCTTCAAATGAATATTCATGATTGATTTCCTTTAGGATGGACTGGTTGGATCTCCTTGCTGTCCAAGGGACTCTCAAGTGTCTTCTCCAGCACCACAGTTCAAAAGCATCAATTCTTTGGTGCTCAGCTTTCTTTATAGTCCAAATCTCACATCCATACATGACTACTGGAAAAACTGTAGCTTTGACTAGGTGGACTTTGCCAGCAAAGTAATGTCTCTGCTTTTTAATATATTCTCTAGGTTGGTCATAACTTTAGTTTTCAGTTTGATTGGTTTTCATTCTATCTGAACTATGATGGATAAGAACAGGAGGCTTGTGAAAGCTCCCTAAAGGGAGGTACTGGCTGTTGGTAAACTGCTTCTTGCTCTGATGAGCAGGGCCATGCTCAGTTCAGTTCAGTCACTCAATCGTGCCCGACTCTTTGTGACTTCAAGAATCACAGCATGTCAGGCCTCCCTGTCCATCACCAGCTCCCGGAGTTCACCCAGACTCATGTGCATTGGGTCAGTGATGCCGTCCAGCCATATTATCCTCTGTCGTCCCCTTCTTTCCTCTCCCCAATCCCTCCTAGCATCAGGGTCATTTCCAATGAGTCAACTCTTCACACGAAGTGGCCAAAGTATTGGAGTTTTAGCCTCAGCATCAGCCCTTCCAATGAACACTCAGGACTGGTGTCCTTTAGGGCAGACTGGTTGGATCTCCTTGCAGTCCAAGGGACCTTCAAGAGTCTTCTCCAGCACCACAGTTCAAGAGCATCGATTCTTTGGTGCTCAGCTTTCTTCACAGTCTGACTCTCACATCTATACATGACTGCTGGAAAAACCATAGCCATGACTATATGGACCTTTGTTGGCAAAGTAATATGTCTTCTTTTGAATATCTTATCTAGGTTGGTTATAAGTTTCCTTCCAAGGAGTAAACATCTTTTAATTTCATGGCTGCAATCACCATCTGCAGTGATTTTGGACCCCCCAAAATAAAGTCTGCCACTGTTTCCACTGTTTCCCCATCTATTTCCCGAGAAGTGATGGGACCAGATGCCACGATCTTCGTTTTCTGAATGTTGAGCTTTAAGCCAACTTTTTCACTCTCTTTTTTCAGTTTCATCAGGAGGTTTTTTTAATTCCTCTTCACATGCTCAGTAAATCATTAATGCACTTTTTTTTTTTTTTTTGATGTGTAGGGCTGTGTTACCTCCCCGTAGTTGGACCTAAGGCCAAATGTCAAGCTCCTTCAAAAGAACTTATGCCAGCACGCCTCCACTCCCAGGACTGCTGCATTCAGTGCCTCTGACCTGATACCAGTCCCTTGTCAACTCACGCCTCCAGTGGAGACTCCTAGACACGCCCAGGCAACTCAGGCTCAGTCTCTTGTGGGGTCACTGCTCCTTTCTACTTGGTCCTGATGTGCACAAAGTTTTGTTTGTGCCCTCCAAATGTCTGACTCCCCAGTCCTGTGGAAGTTCTGTAATCAAATCCCACTGGCCTTCAAATTCCATGGGTGTTCTCAGTCCCTTTGCTATACCCCCAGCTTGGGAAATCTGTTCTGGGCCCTAGAAATTTTGCAACAGTGTGAGAACTTCTTTGGTATAATTGTTCTCCAGTTTGTGGTTTGTCTGCTCAACAGCTCTACAGTAGGTTAATGGTGATCTCCTCCGAGAGGATTGTGCAACATGACAAAGCCAAACAATGTTCAAACTACTGCACAATTGCACTTGTCTCAAACACTAGCTAGGTAATGCTCAAAATTCTCCAAGCTAGGCTTCAACAGTACATGAACTGAGAAATTCCAGATGTACAAGCTGGATTTAGAAAAGGCAGAAGAACCAGAGATCAAATTACCAACATCTGTTGGATCAAAGATAAAGCAAGAGAGTTCCAGAAAAAACATATATTTCTGCTTTATTGACTATGCCAAAGCCTTTGACTGTGGAGATCACAATAAACTGTGGAAAATTCTGAGAGAGATGGGAATATCAGACCATCTTACCTGACTCCTGAGATATCTGTATGCAGGTCAAGAAGCATGGGTTACAACCACACGTGGAACAACACACTGGTTCCAAATCAGGAAAGGAGTACATCAAGGCTATATATTGTCACCCTGCTTATTTAGCTTCTATGCAGAGTACGTTATGTGAAATGCCAAGCTGGATGAAGCACTAGCTGGAATCAAGTGTTCAGGGAGAAATATCAATAAGCTCAGATACGCAGATGCCACTAGCCTTATGGCAGAAAGTGAAGAAGAACTAAAGAGGCTTTGTGATGAATGGGAAAGAGGAGAGTGAAAAAGGTGGCTTAAAACTCAACATTCAAAAGCTAAGATCATGGCATCTGGCCCCATTACTTCCTAGAAAATAGGTGTGGAAACAACAGAAACAGTGACAGACTTTATTTTGGGGGGCTCCAAAATCATGGCAGTTGGTGACTGCAGACATGAAATTAAAAGATCTTTGCTCTTTGGAAGAAAAGCTATGACCAACCTAGACAACATATTAAAAAGCAGAGACCTTACTTTGCTGACAAGGGTCATTATAATCAAAGCTATGGTTTTTCCAGTAGTCACATATGGATGTGAGAGTTGGACCATAGAGAAATCTGAGCACCGAAGAATTCATGTTTTTGAACTGTGGTGTTGAAGACTCCTGAGTGCCCCTTGGATTGCAAGGAGATCAAACCAGTCAAATGTAACAGAAATCAATCCTGAATGTTCACTGGAAGGGCTGCTACTAAATCTGAACCTCCAATACTTGGCCACCTGATGCTAAGAGCTAATCTTTTAGAAAAGACCCTTTAGAAAAGAACACTTTAGAGGATTGGGTAAAGAATTAAAAAGATATGGCTTTGTCTTAAATGCTTTATCTCACTTTCTTTCTCAGTTTCCATTCAGTAGTGGAAAAACAAACAAACAACTGCCAATTTTTGTGTAGTCCATGGTGAGGACAATAAGGCAAAGAACAGAGAGAAGTCTCTTGTTAACTTTCAGCTACGGAATGAATGTCTGTTGTCAATCATGTTATTGATCTTGGAAATGGTCCTTCCTTCATCAGAGAGAGAACTGTAGCTCCATGGGCATCTTAATTAGAGCCTTATGAGACAGTGACTAGGAGACATCCAGCTTAGCCCCATCTACAATTCTTAACACCTAGAAAGTGTGAAATAATAAGTTTTTACTGTTTTAAATTGGCAAGCTCTGAGGTAATTTGTTACAGATCAATATATAGTTAATACAAACATTAACCCTGGATATTCATTGGAAGAACTGATACTAAAGCTGAAGCTACAATACTTTGACCATCTGATGTGAAGAGCAGTCTCATGCTGGGAAAAACTGAAGACAGAAGGAGAAGAAGTTTACAGAGGATGAGATGGTTGAATGGCATCTCCGACTCAATGAGCATGAGTTTGAGCAAACTCCAGGAGATAGTGAAGACAGGGATGTCTGCTGTGTTGCACTTTATGGGGTCACAAAGAGTTGGTCACAAATCAGTAACTGAACAACAAGAACAAACATCAAGATATTAACTGTATAAATTTAAAAAAAAAAATTCCAGGAAAATTTTAGGTAATATTGACCAGAAGAGAAAACAATTATACTGGAGGAACAAAAGTTATCAAACTCAACTTGTAGAAATAATATGTGTTATGTCCATAAAGTTAGAATAAACATTAAGAGAAAACAGACAAAATTAACAGAACAGTTAAGAGGCCACAGAGATTTCACATCCCTAACATTGAAGTTAGCAAAAGATGCAATTATAGTTCAACAAAATAGAGCTTAGTGTCTAGTAAAGATGGAAACTTATAGGTACCATTGCCAATTTCACAGTTAGAGTATCTCTCTTAACTTTACTGAGATAATAACAATGATCCCTTGCTGGACCACTTTAGTAAGTCTTCTCTGAGCCCTCTTCTCAACTACATCTCAGTCTCATTTAGCCAATCATTCTTTGCTTGTCAAGCCTGGAGTTAGCAAGAATCCTGAGGAATCAGGAAACATACACATTTGGGGACAATCCTTATACTCATGAACTCTGTCAAGTGGCTGCTGTTGCATTGAAAGCAACCCTCAGACTTGAAGAGAATCAAGTTCATCTTCCTTAAGATGTCTTTTTAAATAGTTTGGCTCAACTTGTTAATAAATGTGGCAGTATATTTTCCTGACTGTTCTCATCATTTCCTGTCATAAAAAGAGTCAACATCACCTCAAAGAGATTAAGATAGATAGAGATGAAAATAACAATAAATTGTTAACATGTAGAAAATATTCAATGTTCTAAAAACAAAACTAATGCTAATTAAATGATCTAAACATGAAAGATTCTCCTTAAATAAAGTTTATACCTTTACTATCCAAAGCTGGACAGGCTTGGTGAAAGGAAACTTTTACATAGATCTATCCATTAAATGTATTGGAAGAAAAGTTGTGACCAACCTAGATAGTATATTCAAAAGCAGAGACATTACTTTGCCAAGTAAGGTCCGTCTAGTCAAGGCTATGGTTTTTCCTGTGGTCATGTATGGATGTGAGAGTTGAACTGTGAAGAAGGCAGAGTGCTGAAGAATTGATGCTTTTGAACTGTGGTGTTGGAGAAGACTCTTGAGAGTCCCTTGGACTGCAAGGAGATCCAACCAGTCCATTCTAAAGATCGGCCCTTGGATTTCTTTGGAAGGAATGATGCTAAAGCTGAAACTCCAGTACTTTGGCCAACTCATGCGAAGAGTTGACTTATTGGAAAATACACTGATGCTGAGAGGGATTGGGGGCAGGAGGAGAAGGGGACGACAGAGGATGAGATGGCTGGATGACATCACTGACTCAATGGACATGAATCTGAGTGAACTCCAGGAGTTGGTGATGGACAGGGAGGCCTGGTGTGCTGCGTTTCATGGGGTCANTAAATGTATTGGAAGAAAAGTTGTGACCAACCTAGATAGTATATTCAAAAGCAGAGACATTACTTTGCCAAGTAAGGTCCGTCTAGTCAAGGCTATGGTTTTTCCTGTGGTCATGTATGGATGTGAGAGTTGAACTGTGAAGAAGGCAGAGTGCTGAAGAATTGATGCTTTTGAACTGTGGTGTTGGAGAAGACTCTTGAGAGTCCCTTGGACTGCAAGGAGATCCAACCAGTCCATTCTAAAGATCGGCCCTTGGATTTCTTTGGAAGGAATGATGCTAAAGCTGAAACTCCAGTACTTTGGCCAACTCATGCGAAGAGTTGACTTATTGGAAAATACACTGATGCTGAGAGGGATTGGGGGCAGGAGGAGAAGGGGACGACAGAGGATGAGATGGCTGGATGACATCACTGACTCAATGGACATGAATCTGAGTGAACTCCAGGAGTTGGTGATGGACAGGGAGGCCTGGTGTGCTGAGATTCATGGGGTCACAAAGAGTCAGACACGACTGAGTAACTGAACTGAACTGAGCCAATAAATGTAGCTTATACCTTACAAGGGAATAGCCATGAAGAATCAAGATGATATTTGAAAAGAAGAGAAAATATAGTTGAAAACGAGCTGTTGGAATGTTATAAAATAACTACGCAAAATGTTCTAACATAGGGAAACAGCAAAATCCTAATAAAAAATGAAGATTTAATTTAAAAATACAAAATATCAAGTATCTCTATCAGCTAATGTTTGCTATGTAGTAAACCACCTCAAAACTGAGTGGCTGAAAGAAAAATAAATAAATAAGTAAGTGAGGGTTTTCTTTTTTCTTTGTAATTCTATAGTGTGCTCAAGTGGTTCTTCTGGTCTTGGCTATTAGTATATGTTCTAGGTTGACATCATTCACAGCTCTGTGGCCTTGGCTAGTTTGATTAGGAAGTCATGTTAGTGAGAACAGCTGGGACCTCTATTGATGTGGTCTCATTCTTTAAGAAGATGGCCGAAGCTTGATTGTATGGTGTTGTAGGATTTCTACCACGAGAGCGTGCAAGTTCAAAGCAAAAGAACTTTCCTGAACTTTGTTTGCCTCCTATTCTTTAATGTCCCATTGGCCAAAAAAAGTTATTGCTAAGCCTAGATTCAAGGAATGGAGAATTAAACTCTTCCTTTTGATGAGAGGAATTCAAAAGTCACATAGCAAACTGGTTTACAGTGATAACATGCATTATTGAAGAAATTATTTTTTTTCATTATTCTACTTTAAAACTATACAAAAATTTTAAAGTTAAAGCATTTATGGTTCTCTTACATATAATTAATAAATAGCATTTGCATTTAACAAAATTAAAATAACACTACAAAAAATAAACAGTTATTTCCCTGTAGAAAGAAAAGACCATTTAAGTGATAAATATTTTCATTTTCTTAAGATTTTTTTCTTTTTTTAATATAAATTTATTTATTTTAATTGGGGGTTAATTACCTTACATTATTGTATTGGTTTTGCCATACATCAACATGAATCTGCCACAGGTAAATATTTTCTATATCAATATAAAACACTAAAAGCATTTCAGTAAAAACAGTAAGAGATTAAGAATTCTAAATAATTTCCAATAATATAATTAAGGAAAATGTGATAACTGGTAAATTGAAGTAAACGATCCATTGAGTTCAGTTCAGTTGCAGTCATGTCCGACTCTTCGCAACCCCATGAATCGCAGCATGCCAGGTCTCCCTGTCCATCACCAATTCCCGGAGTTCACTCAGACTCCTACCCATCGAGTCACTGATGCCATCCAGCCATCTCATCTTCGGTCATACCCTTCTCCTCCTGCCCCCAATCCCTCCCAGCATCAGAGTCTTTTCCAATGAGTCAACACTTC
>SJYA01006529.1:0-19522 GCA_006410615.1 Neotragus moschatus
GGGAGGTGGGAGAGGGGTTCAGGATGGGGAACAAATGTACACCCACGGCTGATTCATGTCAGTGTATGGCAAAACCACTACAATACTGTAAAGTAATTAGCCTCCAATGAAAATAAATTAATTTAAAAAATAATAAAATAAAGGACCAAAAAAAGAGAATTAAACCACATATTTCAATTTGGTGAAGAAAAATTTCTCCTGCCCCCAAGTGTCTCCTCTCTCCCCAGCCTTCCCAAGGATCCTGATTAGAACACACGACGGAGGCTCCGGGAGGGTGTAAGTGACCAGGTGATCTGCACATCTGAGCATGGAATCAACTAACTTCCAATGAGAAATACAGAAAGATGAGGTTGGGAATAAGGCAGCTTGACAGCTTCCAATGAAACGCTAGCTACAAAAGTATTTTATCCTGTTTATCATTTTAACTCTACTAAAGCACAGATTTGAATTTCTATACAGTTTTCTAAATGAGAAAACATTTGTAACATTAAATACATCTATTTTTCCACGAGGAACAGAAAGCACCCTTGCATTTTGTTTTCTGTAATTTAGAATTCCTCAATCCATCCATTTTGTTCAAAGAAAAGTATGAAGACTATGTTATCTGTAGCAGCTAACTCGTTCGAGCTTCTGAGACTGTGTGAAAGACACAGTCAAGTAACACTACAATTGCCTTCAAAACCATAAGCCCTTCCTCAGGAAGATCATAAAGTTATTTATTTAAATAAAATCTGTACTGAGTGACTGAACTGAACTGAACTGAACTGATGCAAAATCAAAACTCTGAATTTCAACCACTTGGCTTTTTATTTACCAAGTACTGTCAATATTCTCTAGTTTCTGTCATGTAAATAAAGTTATTACAAAGATCACAAAATGAACAACCAAATACTTTTTTCCTAGCGAAGGCAGCCAGTAGTTTCCAGTATTCATAAATATTTATAGGTGATAGCTCTTCCAAAACTACACTGAAAGAAAAATCAGGTAATCTTGTTTTACCACATAACTCATGGTTTTAAAACTCAAACATGATCATTTACCTGCTGCTCCATTCTAAGTGGTAACAGTAAAACTTTGTGTTCTTAGACATCATCTGTATACACAGCATGATACTCAGGCTACAATCAAATCACCATCACAACAATTCTCGAGTCAATTATATAAACTACTATCTATTTAGCCCTACTTCTGACTATATTTTAAAAGAAGTAACTCAATACCCTGAGAGTTTAACTTTCACATGTTTTGCAGGACATGAACTACTAATGTCAGCCTATCCTTAAAATAGCATAGTTCAACTAATTTTAGACTCAAGTGTTATAACGCATCATAGCTGCCAGCCAGCAGGGTACCTGAATTGCAGATTCACCAAAGCAAACTGTCAGATTGCTGAACTCTGAGCTACCCCGTGCAAGCCCACGAAGGAGGGCCACATGGTGTCCATATGCAAAACAAAACAGTACTTACAAATAATGTGCTCCTGGGAAAGAATATGCTTGGGACCCCATTTATTTAAATAGTATCTATAACATGCAGTGGTTCAAAAGTGTCAAAAGGAGGTAACATAAAAAGATTACTATCATATACATAAACAATGTTCAAACGACTGCACAGTTGCACTCATTTCATATGTTAGCAAAGTAATGCTCAAANGAATATGCTTGGGACCCCATTTATTTAAATAGTATCTATAACATGCAGTGGTTCAAAAGTGTCAAAAGGAGGTAACATAAAAAGATTACTATCATATACATAAACAATGTTCAAACGACTGCACAGTTGCACTCATTTCATATGTTAGCAAAGTAATGCTCAAAATTCTACAAGCTAGGCTTCAACAGTACATGGACCGAGAACTCTTAGATGTTCAAGCTGGATTTAGAAAAGGCAAAGGAACCAGAGATCAAACTGCCAACATCTGCTGGATCACTGAAAAAGCAAGAGAATTCCAGAAAAACATCTACTTCTGCATCACTGATGACACTAAAGCCTTTGACTGAGTGGATCACAACAAACTGGAAAATTCTGAAAGAGATGGAAATACCAGAGCACCTGACCTGCCTCCCAAGAAACCTGTATGCAAGCCAGGAAGCAACAGTTAGAACCAGACACGGAAAAACAGACTGGCTGCAAACTGGGAAAGAAATACATCCACCCTGCTTATTTAACTTATATGCAGAGTACATCATGCAAAATGCCAGGCTGGATGAAGCACAAGTTGGAATCAAGATTGCCAGGAGAAATATCAGTAATTCCAGGTATGCAGATGAAACCACCCTTATGGCAGAAAACAAAGAGGAACTAAAGTGCCTCTTCAGGAAGGTTACAGAGGAGAGTGAAAAAGCTGTATTAAAAACTCAACATTTAAAAATCAAAGGTCATGGCATCCAGTCCCATGACTTCAAGGCAAATAGATGGGGAAACAATGGAAACAGTGACAGACTTTATTTTTGGGGGGCTCCAAAATCACTGCAGATGATGACTGCAGCCATCTGCAGAAATTAAAAAACGCTTGTCCTTGGGAGAAAAACTATGGCAAACCTAGATGACATATTAAAACGCAGAGACATTACTTTGCCAACAAAGGTCAGGATAGTCAAAGTTATGTTTTTTCCAATAGTCATGTATGGATGTGAGAGCTGGACCATAAAGAAGGCTAAGTGCCGAAGAATTGATGCTCTTGATCTGTGGTGCTGAAGAAGGCTCTTGAGACTCCCTTGGACTGCAAGGAGATCAAACCAGCCAATCCTAAAGGAAATCCGTCCTGAATATTCATTGGAAGGACTGATGCTGAAGCTTCAATACTTTGGCCACCTGATGCAAAGAACTGACTCATTGGAAAAGACCCTGATGCTGGGAAAGATTGAAGGCAGGAGTAGAAGGGGACAAAAGAGGATGAGATGGTTGGATGGCATCACCGACTCAATGGACATGAGTTTGAGTAAGCTCTGGAAGACTGTGAAGGACAGGGAAGCCCGGTGTGCTGCAGTCCATGGGGTCGCAAAGAGTCAGACACAACTGAGCGACTCAACAACAACATATACACACTACTATATATAAAATAGAGAATGAACACGGACCTACTGTATAACACAGACTCTACTCAGTATTCTGGAATAATCTCTATGGGGAAAGAATCTGACAAAGAACAAATATATGTACATGTATAACTGAATCATTTTGCTTAATGCCTGAAAGTAATACAACATTGCAGTAATAAATCGACTATACTTTAATATAAAATTAAAAATAAAATATTCAAACCTCTTAAGTTAAATTTTGAAATACAATTAAAATTTCAAAATAAGCAATAAAATTGAAATTTAAGTAAACTTTAAAAAAAAAAGATTATTAATCATTCGTGAAAGATATGTGATAAAGGACTGATATGTGAAAGATACAAAGGACTCAAAAATCAACAGGAAGAAAACAAAAGGNTATACTTTAATATAAAATTAAAAATAAAATATTCAAACCTCTTAAGTTAAATTTTGAAATACAATTAAAATTTCAAAATAAGCAATAAAATTGAAATTTAAGTAAACTTTAAAAAAAAAAGATTATTAATCATTCGTGAAAGATATGTGATAAAGGACTGATATGTGAAAGATACAAAGGACTCAAAAATCAACAGGAAGAAAACAAAAGGCAAAAGATCTGACCAGACAACTCACCAAAGGAGACACAAAAATGCAAATGCACATTTAAAAAGATACTCCACATCACATGTCACTGCTGCTGCCGAGTTGCTCAGTTGTGCACGACTCTGTGCGACCCCATAGACGGCAGCCCACCAGGCTCCCCCGTCCCTGGGATTCTCCAGGCAAGAACACTGGAATGGGCTGCCATTTCCTTCTCCAATGCCTGGAAGTGAAAAGTGAAAGTCAAGTCGCCCAGTCGTGCCCGACTCTGCAGCCTTCCAGGCTCCTCCATCCATGGGATTCTCCAGGCAAGAGTACTGGAGTAGGGTGCCATTGCCTTCTCCAATCACATGTCACTAGGGAAGGGCAAATTAAACCAATTCAACGCTACCGCACCCTAGCAGAATGGCTAAAATCCAAAACACTGCAGACACCAAATGCTAAGGAGGGTATGGAGCGACAAGGAACTCTGATTCAACAGGAACTCTCATTCATTGCTGGTGGAAGCGAAGAATGGTCCAACCACTTTGGAAGAGAGTTTAGCGGCTTCTTAGAGGGTAAACACAGGCTTACCTACGATCCAGCAGTCACACTCCCAGGTATTTACCCAAATGACTTCCCTGGTGGCTCAGACAGTAGTGTCTGCCTACAATGCAGGAGACCTGGGTTCAGTCCCTGGGTCGAGAAGATGACCCAGGTTGGCATGTCCTGGAGAAGGAAATGGCAACCAACTCCAGTATTCTTGCCTGGAAAATCCCATGGATGGCGGAGCCTGGTGGGCTACAGTCCATGGGGTCACAAAGAGTCAGACACGACTGAGCGACTTCACTTTCACTTTCTTTACTCAAAATTGACAGAAGTTGAAAGCAACCAAGATGTCCTTCAAAAGGTGAATGAATAAACAAACATAAATTCATACAATGGAATACTATTCAGTAGTAAAAAGAAATGATCTATCAAGCCAGAAGAGACATGGAGGAACCTTAAATGCACATGACTAAGTGAAAGAAGGGCTTCCCTTGCGGCTCAGCTGGTAAAGAATCCGCCTGTAATGTGGGAGACCTGGGTTCAACCACTGGGTTGGGAAGATCCCCTGGAGAAGGGAAAGGCTACCCACTCCAGTATTCTGGCCTGGAGAATTCAATGGACTGTAGAGTCCATGGGGCCACAAAGAATTAGGCATGACTGAGCGACCTTCACTTTCAAGGGAAAGAAACCACTCTAAAGAGACTACATACTGTAGAATTCCAACTACAGGAAATTCTGGAAAAGATTAAACTATATGGAGACAAAAAAAAGATCAGTGGTTGCCAGAAGCATGGGAGAATGAACAGGCAGAACACAGGACTTGGGGGCTAGCAAACTATTCTATACGATAACTGTAGTAGTGAACACACCACATGCATGCCTCAACTTGCAAAGAACTGTACATACTCAATATAGTTTTGCAAGTCCCAGCCACAGAAATCAGACAAGAAAAAGAAATAAAAGGAATCCAAATTGGAAAAAAAAAAAACTGTCGCTGTTGGCAGATGACATGATATTATACAAAGAAAACCCTACAGCCATCACCAGAAAACTGCTAGAGCTCATCAATGAATCTGGTTAAGCCACAGGATACAAAATTAATATACAGAAATCTGTTGCATTTCTATACACTAATAATGAACTATCAGAAAGAAGTTAAGGCAACAATCCCATTTACCATCACATCAAAAAGAATAAAATACCTCGGAATAAACCTATCTAAGGACGGGGAAACAGTGGAAACAGTGTCAGACTTTACTTTTCTGGGCTCCAAAATCACTGCAGATGGTGACTGCAGCCATGAAATTCTTCCAATTACTCCTTGGAAGAAAAGTTATGACCAACCTAGATAGCATATTCAAAAGCAGAGAGATTGCCGACTAAGGTCCGTCTAGTCAAGGCTATGGTTTTTCCTGTGGTCATGTATGGATGTGAGAGTTGGACTGTGAAGAAGGCTGAGAGCCGAAGAATCGATGTTTTTGAATTGTGGTGTTGGAGAAGACTCTAGAGAGTCCCTTGGACTGCAAGGAGATGAAACCAATCCATTCTGAAGGAGATCGGCCCTGGGATTTCTTTGGAAGGAATGATGCTAAAGCTGAAGCTCCAGTACTTTGGCCACCTCATGTGAAGAGTTGACTCACTGGAAAAGACTCTGATGCTGGGAGGGATTGGGGGCAGGAGGAGAAGGGAATGACCGAGGATGAGATGGCTGGATGGTATCACTGACTGGATGGGCGTGAGTCTGAGTGAACTCCAGGAGTTGGTGATGGACAGGGAGGGCTGGCGTGCTGCGCATGGGGTTGCAAAGAGTCAGACACGACTGAGCGACTGAACTGAACTGAACTGAAGGAAGTAAAAGAGCTGTACTCAGAAAACTATAAGATCAGTGAAAAAAATTGGAGACAACAGAAACAGTTGCAAAGATACACTGTGGTTTTGGACAGGAAGAATTAATACTGTTAAAATGAGCATACTACCCAAGGCAAACTACATGAGTGCAACCCCTATTAAAACACTGATGGCATTTTTCACAGAACTGGAACAAATAATTTTAAAATTTGTATGGAAAAACAAAAGACCCTGAAGAGCCAAAACAATCTTGAGAAGGAAGAACACAGCTGAAAGAATCAGGCTCCCTGACTTGAGACCACATACAAAGCTACAGTAACCAAAACAGTGTGATGGGGACACAAAAGCAGACGCACAGACCAATGAAACAGAGAGAGCCCAGAAAGAGCTGTGCAGTGTCACAAACGCAAACTGGATCTTAGTGAATACTAATGTACCAATACTGGTTCATCAGTTAAACAAATGCACCACGCCAATGCAAGATATCAAAAGGGGAAACTGCGGGGAGGGGAGGGAGCTCAGGAGAACTCTATACACTCTGCTCAATTTTTCCATAAAACCAAAACTTCCCTAAAAAAGAAAAAAAATTGTCTTCCATGGCCACTGCCCTAGGCGGAGTCAGAGGACTTGCATTCTTAGGTCTATCTCATTCACTGACTATGTAATCTCTACTGCCGAAAATACTCCTATGCCCTATTTTATCCCACCTTTATTAACAAAAAAGGGCTTCCTTGGTGGCTCAGCTGGTAAAGAATCCGCCTGCAATGCGGGAGACCTGGGTTCAATCCTTGGGTTGGGAAGATCCCCTGGAGAAGGGAAAGGCTGCCCACTCCAGTATTCTGACCTGGAGCGCAGAGTCGGAAGTGACTGAGCGACTTGCAGCTCAGTTTTTAACCTAGTGAGGTGGAGAGAAAGGGAGGTCTGCCTCTCTCCCTTCAGGAGGGTAAAATAAGCCACCGAATAGTTCTGCTTCATGCCCAGCCTCACGAAGACAAACTGTCCCACTGGCACGGCCAGCATGGAGAACTGTACCCACTGAAAACAGGGGCATGTTTTTAATTCACTGGGACAATGGTATCTTTGTATAATGTCTTTAATACCAGGATTCACTGGGAAATATTTTCACCCACTAGAGAAAAATCAGGACTTTGTCAGCTCCCTTTGACGATTCTTTCCAGGAAACATCTCAGGCATGTATCAAGGCAGCCACATTCATCAGTGACATTTACAAAACATAATTCTTTTCAAAACTCTCAATCTAAATACACACTGGAAATGCTCATACGAAAATTCTATTTTATTTTCATGGATATCTACCTATTAGAATATATAATCCAGCTAAGATACAACAGGTTCAAGCTCCAAAGTCTATTTAATATTTGAACTAAATCTCTATGAATTTTTAAACTATTACTTTTAATTTCATGTATCCATTTAAAACACTTCAGAAAGATCTAGTAATAAAATCATAATCCTAATTTTTAAAATATGCTTAAAAATACTATTTCTGCAACATTTCCCGGTCAATATAACAAAACTCAAAATACATAGTTTATACCAAATGTACACTTGATGTTCAAATGTCATTGCTACCAGTTTCAGCTATGTATGTCAGGAAAATTAACTTCTCTAAGCCTCAATGTTCATATTGGTGAAACAGCAGTAAATAGTTACGAGATTCAGAAATGAAAGATAACTCATTTGTAATACACTACACTGTGCCTGTCATATAAGTGCAAGCGTGCCAAGTCACTTCAGTCATGTCCAACTCTTTGCAATCCTGCACACCGTCGCCTGCCAGGCTCCTCTGTCCACGGGATTCTCCAGGCAAGAATACTGGCGTGGGTTGCCATGCCCTCCTCCAGGGGATCTTCCTGCCCCAGGGATCAAACCCAAGTCTCTCATATCTCCTGCAGTGGTTCTTTACCACTAGGACCACCTGGGAAGTCCTAACAACGATTAATACTAAGAATTTTTTTCTAAGGTTATGTCAACTACACCCCTTTTTAAAAAAGAGGAGAAAGAGTATTTCAAAACAGTATTTTCTTTTTTTGATAAATATTTATTTGTTGTTGTTGTTCAGTAGCTCAGTTGTGTCCAACTCTTTGCAGCCCCATGGACTGCAGCAGGCCAGGCTTCCCTGTCCTTCACTATCTCCCAGAGTTTGCTCAAACTCACGTCCATTGAGTCGGTGATGCCATCCAACCATCTCATCCTCTGTCACCCTCTTTTCCTTCTGCCCTCAATCTTTCCCAGCATCAGGGTCTTTTCCATTGAGTCAGCTTTNCCAGAGTTTGCTCAAACTCACGTCCATTGAGTCGGTGATGCCATCCAACCATCTCATCCTCTGTCACCCTCTTTTCCTTCTGCCCTCAATCTTTCCCAGCATCAGGGTCTTTTCCATTGAGTCAGCTTTTTGCATCATTTACTGAATTTACTGGATTCCATCCATCTACAGCTAAGCCAAAGGTCTATTTAACAGCAGCTTTAAATGAATTTTTAAAACTCCAAACTATGTTTTATAATGAACACACACTATAAGAAATTTTTTACAAATTAAAAAGACCCCAAGTATCTTCAACTGTAACTTCAACAACAAAGTCATTGCGCCCCATCCTGTCCCCACACATACAGCCAACCATCAGCCACGCTGTAAGTTTCTGAAGTAAGCTCCTATTGAATCAGCCTTCCGTCCAAACACCTCAATCTTTCGGTGACTTCCTGAGGCTCCCCTCTCATGCAGCCTCCACACTGTTACCAGAGGTATCTTCCTGAAACTGATGTAACACCCTGGCAAAGATCATGAGAGTTCCCTGCCTAGAGAAGAAACCCCAAATCTGGTGCTGGTTATGGCATCCCAGGCTCTCTTCAAACTGGTCCATATTCAGCCAGATCCATCTTCCCATAACCGCTACCCCATCCCATTCAGCCAAACTCTCCAAATGAGTTCTGTGCTTCTGCTAATGCAACAGAATTGCCCCGCCAGACCCTGCCCCTGAGGCTCCCCTCCCTGCCACCTTCAGCCTCTGTCCCCAGAAAATCCCACCTGACCTGAAGGACAGAGTTCTCCCCAATAACCAACCCCAGGAGGACTACTTGCTTCCTCTTCTGAATGAAAAGAGAGTAGAGTAGAAAACTATGACAAATATAATTACATTAAAGGGATAGACCATACAGTGAAATAATATTCAGCCATAAAAAAGAAATAATGCTATCTGCAACAACACTGTTGAACCTAGATATTATCATACTAAGTGAACAAGTCAGACAGAGATGAATATCATAAGCTATCTCTTATATGTGGAATCTTAAAAAAAAGATCAAATGAACTTTAATTTATAAGACATAAATAGACTCACAAACATAGAAAACAAACAGGGTTACCAAAAGGGAAAGGGAGGAGATAAATTAGGAGCTTGGGATTAACATTTCCATACTACTATATATAAAATAGATAACCAAGATATTGAGTACAGTTCCCGGTGCTATACATTAGGTCCCTGTTGGTTATCTATTTTATATATAGTAGTATGTATATGTTAATTCCAAACTCCTATTTGAGTGGTGGCTTATTAGTTCCATTTTCCTTACCAGGACCTCGTGTTTTAAAATAACGCATGCAAATGGTTATTATGGTGCCTGGTCAGGGTGGGCAGTTTCAGACAGGGTGCTTCCTCTAATACTTTCCTTTCTTCCCATCTGGAATTGAGATGCAAAGGCTGGAAGAGCAGCAGCCATCTTGTAACAAGAGAACAACCACATGATGGCAAGAAGCAACACAGAAGTCTGGGTCCTAGTGGCAAACAGAGGTTCCCCACAGCCTTCCCAGTCTCTGAGAAAAAGAAAACATCATCAACCTGTTTTTTGCTACAAACATCCAAACACAATCTTAACTAATGCTCATCACTAGTTAAATCTATTTCATTTTTTAAAAGAAAAGAAAAAGCCCAGACTAATATTATCATACCTAGCTACAAGCAGAACTACCATGATGTGCTGTGATCAGTCACTCAGCCATATCTGACACTTTGTGACCCCATGGACTGTAGCCCTCCAGACTCTTCAGTCCATGGGATTTCCCAGACAAGAATACTGGAGTGGGTTGCGATTTCCTTCTCCAGGGTTCTTCCCAATCATGATGAGGCCCTATTAAAGATCACTGACTATGAATCTCGAAGAGGAGATGAAATCTGAAATCAAGATTTTGCAGAATCCTAAAGCCAGCTGAAAACCACTGAGGTCACACAGATTGAAGGGGGCAAAGTTCTCTGAAATCTTTACACTCCAGCTTCCAATTCAGCCAGCACCAGAGTTAATTTACACAGTAAAAGATAGGATTTTGACCATCCGTGTATCTATGTATGCCTTAAAAGTGAACTGAAAATGAAAATTACAGCTGGAATAGTTCTCAGTTCCTTTTGTCACCATGCACAAAAGCAGAATCACGGGGCCTTAATGTGAAAAAAAGATTAACGCAACTCCTCAGCGTTTTCATGGAAAACAGAAACTTCTGTCTTTTTTCTTAATCAAAGAGGGTTTTTTCATGATCTATACACACAGATTGGAGAAGGAGATGGCACCCCACTCCAGTACTCTTGCCTGGAAAATCCCATGGACGGAGGAGCCTGGTAGGCTACAGTCCACGGGGTCGCTAAGAGTCAGACACGACTGAGCAACTTTACTTTTACTTTTCACTTTCATGCATTGGAGAAGGAAATGGCAACCTACTCCAGGACTCTGGAAAATCCCATGGACGGAGGAGCCTGGTAGGCTGCAGTCCATGGGGTCCCTAAGAGTCGGACACAACCGAGCGACTTCACTTTTACTTTTCACTTTCATGCACTAGAGAAGGAAATGGCAACCCACTCCAGTGTTCTTGCCTGGAGAATCCCAGGGACAAAGGGGCCTGGTGGGCTGCCGTCTCTGGGGTCGCACAGAGTCAGACACGACTGAAGCGACTTAACAGCAGCAGCAGCAGCATACACACAGATACACAGTCATACATAAGTAAGAAATCTGCCACCCAGCTTTCATAGAGAATAATAAGAAAACCCTTGTTATAGTTATTTGGGGATAGCTGATTAATTTCCAGGTCAATGGAAAAATACTCATTTTCTTGGACCAAAATAATTTACCTTCCTTGTCCATTAAGTCTAAAATGTATAGAATAAAATTCTTTGGATTCACATTAGCGCTCTCATTTTCACACTTAACATCAATTTTAAAAATTAACAATGTGTTGAGAAAAGAAAACCTTCCCATCACAGACTCAAACAGCAGAGTTTCACAGTGACAGCTAATTAATACTAGTAATATAATAATGTAGAGAAATTAATTATAATAACAGTATGTAAGTTGGTTTCCTTATACTGACAGGGAAGACAAGAGGGAAGTTATGCATCTTTTATGCTAACCTTTTATCAGTTCAGTTCAGTCGCTCAGTCATGTCCGACTCTTGACCTCATGAATCGCAGCATGCCAGGCCTCCCTGTCCATCACCATCTCCCAGAGTTCACTCACACTCACGTCCATCGAGTCAGTGATGCCATCCAGCCATCTCATCCTCTGCTGTCCCCTTTTCCTCCTGCCCCCAATCCCTCCCAGCATCAGAGTCTTTTCCAATGATAAATACACTGGATAATTCACCATAAGATATTAAAGAAAGTTACTGATATGAGCTATTTCTAGTATAAACAATAATAAAGAAATATGTTTTATTTGCAAATAAATGCTTTTATTCACCCTGCCTCTGGCAATCTGCTGAAGTAATGAGATTTTTTTTTTTAATCAGATGCCCTGAACATCCTAGCAATAAATACATTTTATAAGTAAAGGCACTGGAATATGAATCAGAACACTGCACCCTTCTCTGCAGCAAATAGCTCTTTCTGTGTTATTCTAATTCAGCAGACAGTTGCCTCTTTTCACTCAAAAGTAAGGACCAAAGCAAGACCCAAGAATAGACTACACCATAAATAATTAGGGCTCACTTGCTTGCCGCTATTCTTGTTCTGATCCAGAAGGCTAGGTTTGAAGTTCTTCCAAAGCCATCTGAGGACTCAACTCTCAACTTCTAAACCTAATAGTCATAACTGCTAACGTTATACATTACTGTAATTCTCCATTTCTGTCAACAGACAAATTCTGAATTTGTTACAGCTGACCCACACGTTCAACAGCTGGGGCATATGATCACTTGGCAACCTGATAACACTCCAGCCAAATGCAAAGTCACCCTGGAATCAAGGAACTTGGTCAGAAATGAAAAGTGAAATAAGCTCTCAAGTTCAAATGGGAATGGAAAATGTTTTGAACAATGCACGATTTCAGAAAATGGAACAACTGTACTTTGAAAGTTGAGTGAGCTGACACTCCCTATTCACAGCCTACAATTCTTTTCTGATTAGATCAGCCCCCACAGCAAGTCATCGGGATAATAAGCGCTGTAATGAAGTCATCGAATTGGATACTGATGGGAAATCATAACCGGCTTCAAAACACATCGGGGAAACAATGAGTTTTCCAGGTCTCTAGCTTTCCACATAGCACACTGGCCAATATTCTTTCTTCTCTTTCTAAGACCAGACGAAACACAGAACATCTATAAGGCCGAGGACAAACTGATGACTTATGCATTTTAACACCACAAAGAAGACGAAGCAAACAACCTCCACTTTTTCAGGAAATTCGGGACTACACGTTTGAAAAAGTGGATGTGTAAAGTTCCATACTGATTATTAGGCTATAATGAAAATGAGATAAAGTGAAATCGGCAATGACCTCCAGGATCTTCTATTTCCTTTTACTTCCAAAGGCAAATAAAAACCATCTTTCATAGAATGTCCACTTCCTCAAGGCAAGTCAAATCAGCACCTCAGTTATTTCTGTTTTCCAAGTCATCTGCAATTACCCACGTGTCACAGAAGTAAAACTTGATGGGACAAAAATTCATACAGCTATCTTTTTTTTTTTCAAAAGTAAAAAAGGTATTTACTTTCAGACTTTCAGACTGTTTCTTTCTGACCTTAAAGAACACAGGTGTACCTGTTCCGTAAGGTTTATTCAGTTCAGTTCAGTTCAGTTCAGTCGCTCAGTCGTGTCTGACTCTTTGCGACCCCATGAATCGCACACACCAGGCCTCCCTGTCCATCACTATCTCCCGGAGTTCATTCAAACTCATGTTTATTAGTATATTGCAATATCTATCATTTTTAAGGTTCTGGAACAACTGATTAAGACTCTTATTTTTAAATGGAAGTATAGATGTAAACATGAGTGTATTGGACGTGAATGCATATACAGACGCTACAAATGTGCTTTAGCCTAAAATAATAGCACTTGCTCAGTGGCAGTATCATATACTAGAGCCTTGGCACAAAGGAATTCTGATTGTGCTGTATACAGAATTCTACATGCATTAAAGGAATGTCAAAAATAAAATATGTTCTAGAAGGAGATGAAACATGTTCATGGGTAGATTTTGAGCTTTGGGTGTGGGGGGCTTGGAATTAATTCAGTTCAGTATTCTATATTTCTACTTTCTACTAATAGACTTCTAGTAATACATGCATCTTAAACCATATAATCCCCATTCAATTTACAGAAACTGAGTTTCTTAAAACCAAAGCAAATATTCAAAAGAAGCAAGACCACTTGAAATCAACCAATGAAACAGGCCACGATTCACCATTAATATATTAAGGCTCTTAGCCATCCCTGGGTGTGGAGCGCTTAGGTGGAGCCACAGTTAGGAGGTCGGCTGGACATTTTGAAAGACAATGTCCAGAGACTAAAAGACCCTTTAAGATGAGAAAGTGTTCTTTAATCTAACCTCTCATTTAACTATAAAGTCAAAATAAATATAATGCTAAAATGTCAAGACTATTTATCATAGAATTTCCCTAACATAAAGGACAAGCAGAAAAATATCTCAAAATAATACTCCTTTACCTTTAAATTTACAACAGACTCTGACGAAAGTCTTTCATGCATCACACTATCAAGTAACCTTTATGATACGTAGGAATAGATTTAATACAGTCACGAACCATAAACTTTTCAAATAAAATCATTTTAAGAAAAACGATTTGGTGATGCTCTCAGTGGTGAAACAGTCCATTTATTTAAGAAACCAAGAACCTTTTTGTAAGGGTTAACCAATACCCCATATCAAGCAAGGGCAGCAATGCCTTAGTAATCCCACGGAGAAGGAACCGGTAACCACCCTCCCAGCAAGAAGGATGATTATGCGTAGTGCTTAAGAGATTTTACAAAGGAGAAAAACGCAAGGTGCTTCTTGGAAACCAAACCCCTCCCCCGCACTGTACTGCCCGTCCGAGGGTGTCTTCCGGCCATCGCCCACCCGGCTACCCTCCCTGCGGTGGGATACGGAATCCCGTCCCCAAAAGACCAGGTTCAGTCCCAGGACTGGTCCAGACACCTGTTTACTGTGCCCAAGCAGCAGTGGCTCCTCTCAAGCAAAGGAGACGGTCACCCCGCAGGTCTGTGCCCCGCCCAGGCCGGGGGATGGGGGGGCGACATACCTTTGTACCTCTCCAGGACATCCTCGTAGGCCTGGAGGTACTCCTGCTCGTCCACGCACAGGTAGGCGGCCGGGGAGAGGTACCCCGCCATGCCCAGGTTTATCTCAGCGGGGACCGGCCGAACCCCCTCTCCCGCTAGAAATCCGGACAGGACCGCAGTCAGCGAGGGGCAGCCGCGGGCACGGAAACGCGCGAAGAGGCAGGCAGGGGGGAGCGCCGGGGAGCACAGGGGGTCGGCCGGGGAGACGCCCCGGGGTCTCAGCGACAGTCCTTGCAGGCGAGCCCACTGGCGGCGCGCGGCGCCACGCGGCGCGGGGGAGCCCGGGGCCCGGCGAAGGCGGGCGCGGGGCGGCAAGCGCCTGCACCCTCGGGAGCTGAGGCAGCGGCCGCCCGGGCCCGGCTCTGCGCGCCCGCTCGGGGCCGGGAGGACGCGCGCGCTGTCTCCGCCCGCGGTGCTCCGCGGCGCATCTGCGGCATTTCCTGGCCGCCGCGCCGCAGACGCGCGCCCGCGCCCGGGAGGGGGAGCGCGGGGAGGGGGCGGGCGAGAGGGAGGGCGGGCGGCGGCCTCCGGCGGGCAGCGCCCGGCCCCTCCCCGACCCGCCCTCCCCGGGCGCGGGCCGCTGCCTGGATCCCAGGGGCGAGGTTTCTATTTGGGACCTACAACAGGTGCCTGGGAAACAAAGCCGTGGATCGCGCCTCCCGCGCTCGCAACCCCCGCGGGGCTCCGGGAGAGACCGGGGGAGCCTCCGGGACCGGCCGGCCGCGCGGAAGGGCCGGGCCCCGCTGCAGCGCAGGTCGCACGGGCGGGGGAGCCGGGGTCCGCGCCTCGGGGGCCGCCTGCGCCTGCGCGCCCCGCGGCCCCGGCCCAGCCGGCGGCCCCTCCCTGCCGCCCCCCAGAGCCTGGCCGCGCCTCTGCGCCGCCAGAGACACCAGGCTCCGCCACTCGTTCCTCCCCGCCGCGGATCACCCCGCGGTGTGATGTGGCCAAGGGACTTAGCCTGTCTTCATCAGAATAATCACATCATAAAGTTCATCATATCATATCATATCATATCTTATCACAAACTTGTGACATGTCAACATTGTACGTGTTCGCTGTTATTGTTATCAGATGAGCCACTTCACTGTTGACTCTGATTGATGACTCTGGCCACATCTCCCCTCCCTATTTCTTCTTTGATGAGTACTGACCTTTTGTCTTTGATGAGTCTTTTTTCTTTTTTAGTGATGTGAATCTGGACCATTATCCATGATTTGTTAATGGGAATGAGTAATCTTGAGAACACTGTATACTCAAGATAAAACTTCCTTCAGTTAGAATTGGAAAGCTTTACTTCGCATTAGTAGTTGGCCTATTTTTGTGACTCCAATCAGAACAAGACCACACTTCTCTTTTCTATCCTGACCACTGACCTGAGTTTGATCTCACATCCCACTTGATCACTAGAGTCTTCTTGCAACTTGGCATGCATTTATGTGCATATTAGTTCATGAAGCAACAAGCATGGACCATATGGGACACCCAGAACTGAAAGGGTTAGCAATTCGATCCCTAAGAGTCATTCCATTTACAAATCACTTATGTACAAATAAATCTCTCAGAACTCTCTCACAGACATAGAAAACAGAGTTGTGGTTGTCAGGGGGTACAGGCTTGGGGGAGGAATGGAGTGGGAGCCTGGGATTAGCAAATGCAAACTATTATATATATGATGGGTAAACAACCAGGTCCTACTGTATAGCACAGGGAACTATATTCAGTATCCTGTGATAACCATGATGGAAAAAATATGAAAAAAAGTATATATACATATATATATAACTGAATCACTGCTGCTGTATAGCAGAAATTAGCACAACATTGTAAATCAATTTTACTTCAATTAAAAAAAAATTTTTAACTGATGAGTATGGTCATTGAGGGCATAGTCTGAGCCTTAATCAGAAATTGACATCCAGTAGCTTCCCTGATAGCTCAGTTGGTAAAGAATCCTCCTGCAATGCAGGAGACCCCAGTTCGATTCCTGGGTCCAGAAGATCTACTGGCGAAGGGATAGATACCCACTCCAGTATTCCTGGGCTTCCCTTGTGGCTCAGCTGGTAAAGAATCCGCCCACAATGCGGGAGACCTGGGTTTGATCCCTGGGTTGGGAAGATCCCCTGGAGAAGGGAAAGGCTACCCACTCCAGTATTCTGGCTTGGAGAATTCCATGGGCTGTATAGTCCATGGGGTCACAAAGAGTCAGACTAGACTAAGCGACTTTTACAAGCACCCAGTTTTGTGAATATAATCACTGCACACTCAAGTGATTTTTTACTGTTCATTTAACAAACTAGTCAAAAGGAGAAAGCAGCATTGGTGGTTGCTGGGGTAAATGTATATTCCTGGAATGATAGTCAAGGATCAATCTGCTAATAATCTTAGTGTATTCTACAAGGAAGCAGCAAAAGCACAGCAGTTAATTAGAGATTGGTCCCTCAAGTCAAGATGGCCTGAATTCAGATCCTAGCTCCACCACTTTCCTAGAACCTCGGGAAGAGTCTCTCCTCTTTTGGCAGGTTTATGGCCTGAAAAAAATGGAGAAAATAAGAGTGTGTGTGCTCAGTCACTTGGTCGTGTCCAACTCTTTGCAATCTAATGCAAAGTAGCCCTCCAGGCTCCACTGTCCATGGAATTTTTCAGGCAAGAATACTGGAGTGGATTGCCATTTCCTACTCCAGGGGATCTTCCCGACCCAGGGATCGAGCCCTTATCTTTTGGGTCTCCTGCATTGGCAGGTGGACTCTTTACCACTATGCCACCTGGGAAGCCCTGAAAATAACAGTGCCTACTTCACAAAACTGTCAAGAAACCTGAATGAGATAACATATGGGCTCAGTTGCTAAAATATCCGCTTGCCGTGTGAGAGACCCGGGTTCAGTCCCTGGGTTGGGAAGATCCCCTGGAGAAAGGAAAGGCTATCCACTCCAGTATTTTGGCCTGGAGAATTCCATGGACTGTATATACAAAGAGGCGGACGTGACTGAGCAACTTTCACTTTTCATCAGGTGCTTATGAGAGTACAGGGCCATCAGTCAGCCCTCACNTCCCTGGGTTGGGAAGATCCCCTGGAGAAAGGAAAGGCTATCCACTCCAGTATTTTGGCCTGGAGAATTCCATGGACTGTATATACAAAGAGGCGGACGTGACTGAGCAACTTTCACTTTTCATCAGGTGCTTATGAGAGTACAGGGCCATCAGTCAGCCCTCACTCACAGAGTGTTTACCATGTGTCAGGGAATTTGCAAAATGTTTTGGATTTACCGCTTTCATCACCACAGCCACGATCCTTGGATAGACAAAATGAAGGTAAGAAGTAAACGTTCAGTAAATTGTCCAAGAAAACACAACCGGTTTGTGATAAGAGGAGGAATTAAAATCCAAAGTCTAACTCTGCCAAGATCTTTCAATTCTTCACTTCAAAGAATTCACGTGGGACAAATATCCATAGTTTAAAATAGCATCGTCACTAACCAACCATGAACCTTCACAAGCACCTCAAGACCGAAAAACCCAGCTTGCGGTATCCTGCAGGTAAAAACAGCAGATCTGCCTGGTATGATGTTAAAGAAAACAAAGCCCCTTTCCTTCCATGTTACCATGTCATTATCACCTTGACCCTGAGAGATCAGGAGAGCATATATACCACGATAGGCTCAGACTTTAACATGAAGACACTGAGATAAATGCAGAATCACTTTTAAAATTATAAAGTATCAGAATGTGACACCATCGCCAGGAAAATGTGCATCTGATTATCTCATCGCACTGCTTTTTAAATCTTCAAGTGCTTCTGCACCACTGACAGCTAAATAGTCCAGTCTCCGCAGAATTGCTCCAAAGCATCCTAACGGTTCCCACTCTTCCCTACAAATCCCAGGCTTCAGCTGCACAGATGACTTGCAGTTTCCACCTGAACCCACCTCCCTGCTGAGTGTTCACAGCTCCATCCCATGGAAGTGACTTCCAGCTTGCGCCAGTCCATCATCAAGCTCATGAAACCTCGCCTCCCACAGAGAGCCCCCCAGCAGCCCTTCAGGAAGCTGCCGGCCTCCTCTCGGTCGGAGTAATCAGACTCTCCCTCTGGGTGCTCCTCATCCAGGCCCTCACAGCCGTCCCAGCTGGCCTCTCACCGTGCTGTGACTCACTCGCTCGTGAGGTTAGAACTGCTTTCAAGGCAGAACCAACTGCACACCTTCATGTTGTACCAGAAGCGTAATAAACACGTATTGAACATGAGTGACTAACGGGATCCCCCAAACCATATGGTCTTCTCCACTCAAGACATTTCCTCATTCCATTCTATTTTTACAACCTTAAACACAAATAACCGTGTTCAACTTTCAATTCCTTTATTACTAAATAATAAAGACAGTGGACATCCCCACACCCTGTCTGACCCCTGCCCTGTCTCTTACTAGGGATGAACTTCACAGACAGCTTAGGTTTCAGGCCAAGTGCGAAAATGCCTAACGAAATGAGAAGCTGCAACCTGAATGAAATGTTTTCCAGCTCTCCACTGTACCACATCCCCTCAGATGACCCGTCCCCTTGCCCTCATCCTGGATGCTGGGTGGCAAATTTAAGACATAATATACCTGAACTTCATAGTTTAGCCACATGATGATCAAACAGGTGTTTATGGACAGACCCCTCAGCCTATGCTGTGTGTGTGCGGATGGATGTGATTTGTGTGCAAGAGCCAATTTACAAGTGTGTATTTTAAACACGGTCATTAGTACACGTCCATACTAGAGCCGCGTATTCTGTCTGTTGTTTTATTTTCTTTTGTTCTATTTTTGAAGAGCTAATGTAATCTTTAAAGTCTGTAACTTGGAGGTCTCCAGTGCAGCAACTACCGCTAACTTCATAGCAAACCGTTTACAGTAAGTAAGGTGTGGCCTTGCCCTCAGAGAGCCGGG
>SJYA01006530.1:0-20922 GCA_006410615.1 Neotragus moschatus
AAAAAAAAAAAAAACACTCACTGGGGCAGAGCTGTCACAACAACACCAACAAAAAAAAGTCTTGCATCTATGTGCACAGTGTCACTTCAGTCGTGTCCAGACTCTTTGTGACCCTATAGACTGTGACCTGCCAGGTTTCCCTGTCAGAGAAGTGGTTCTTCAGGCAAGAATACTGAAGCTATTGGACAAGACTGGTTGCCATACCCTTCTAGATAACTATATTTCCTGCCACCCTACTTGGCAACTCCCCTGAGTACCATGCTGTCAGAACTCCTGTGACCCAAGCAGCTGCACCACCTCTGCACCTGACCTTCACAGAGGCAAACCCAAGTCCTCCAGGGCAGCCTCAGGAGCAAACCCTAGTGGAGGACCCACATGTAGAGGTAGAAATAAAACCACAGTTGAAATCCAGGGGCAAGCTGGCTAAGGAAGAAGTCCCAAAATATTCCCACCAGCTGTACAAGCAGCAGACTAAATCCACACGATCAACTAGGAAGAGTGTGCATATGGAATATATAAAATGTCACTGAGAGCTCCCACAAAAGAAAACGCACTAGTTCTGATAGCTATGGACACTGGAGGAGAAAACACACAGGAGTAGTATAAGATTAGAATCTGAGCTGGTCCAGAGATCAGAACAGTGTTGGAGGGCATCCTGGGAAGGTGAGGTGGACTGTGATTCCCAGTGAGGGAAAGGACTCTGACAGCAGTGACTCAAGAAAAACATTTATTATCCTTCTATTTTGACTTGTTTTTATCTTTTGACTGTACCCAGCAAGGACCTCATTCAAAATTGATGGAGAAATAAAAAAGTTTTCAGACAAGCAAAAGTTAAGAGAATTCAGTACCACCAAACCAGCTTTACAACAAATGTTAAAGGGACTTAACAGTCAAGAAATACAAGAGAAGAAAAATATCTACAAACTCAAACCTAACAATTAAGAAAATGGCAATAGGAACATATATATCAATAATTACTTTAAATGTATATGTATTAAACGCTCCAACCAAAAGACACAGACTGGCTGAATGGAGACAAAAACAAGATCCATATATATGCTGTCTACAAGAAACCCACTTCAGACCTAAAAACACACATAGACTGAACATGAGAGGCTGGAAAAATATATTCCATGCAAATAGGAAGCAAAAGAAAGCTGGAGTAGCAATCCTCATATCAGACAAAACAGACCTTAAAATAAAGAATATTACAAGAGATAAGAAAGGACACTACATAATGATCAAGTGATCAATCCAAGAGGAAGACATAACAGTTGCAAATATATATGCACCCAACATAGGAAAACCCAATACATAAGACAAACACTAACAGACTAAATGGAGACAATAACACAATAATAGTAGGAGACTTTAACACTCCACTCATACCAACGGACAGATTATCAAAACAGAAAGTTAATAAGGAAACACAAATATTAAATGATACATTAGATAAGATAGGTCTCACTGATATCTTCAGGACATTCCATCCAAATGCAGAATATACCTTTTTAAGTGTGCATGGAACATCCTCCAGGATAGACCACATCTTGGGTCATAAATCAAACCTAATAAATTTAAGAAAATTGAGATCATATCAAGCATCTTCTCCAACCACAATACTATGAGGCTAGATACCAATTACAAGAAAAAACTGTAAGAAACACAAACACATGGAGATTAAAAAACATGTTTTTAAATAACCAACAGGTTACTGAAGAAATCAAAAGGGAACTTAAAAATTTTCTAGAAATGAATGACAATGAAAAAACAACAACTCAAAACTTATGGGATGCAGCAAAAGCAATTCTAAGAGGAAAGTTTATAGCAATACAATCCTACCTCAAGAAACAAGAAAAACATTGAATAGACAACCTAGCTTACACATAAAACAACTGGAAAAAGAAGAAGAACAACAACAATATAAATAGTAGGAGGAAAGAAATCATAAGAATCCGAGCAGAAATAAATGAAAAAGAAATGAAAGAAATGATAGTAAAGATTAATAAAACTAAAAGCTGATTCTTTGAGAATATAAACAAAATTGACAAACCTTTAGCCAGATTCATCAAAAAAAAAAGAGAGAAGAATCAAATCAACAAAATTAGAAATGAAAAAGAAGAGATTATGACAGACAATGCAGAAATAAAAAGGATTGTAAGAGACTATTATGAAAAACTATATGGTAATAAATTAGATAACCTGGGAAAAAATGGACAGATTCTTAGAAAAGTTCAATCTTCCAAGACTGAACCAGGAAGAAATAGAAATTATGAACAACTCAATTACATGCTTTGAAATTGAAGCTGTGGTCAAAAAACAAAAGCCCAGGACCAGATGGCTTCAAAGGAGAATTCTATAAAACTTTTAGAGAAGAGCTAATGCCTGTCCTAAAACTTTTTCAAAAAATTTCAGAGGAAAGAACACTTCCAAACTCATTCTGTGAGGCCACTATCACCCTGATACCAACACCAGACAAAGACAACACACACAAAAAAAAACTACAGGCCAATATCACTGATGAACATAGATGCAAAAAATCCTCAATAAAATTTTAGCAGACAGAATTCAGCAACACATCAAAAAGTTCATACACCATAACCAAGTTGGGTTTATTCCAGGAATGCAAGGATTCTTCAATATACACAAATCAATCAATGTGGTACACCATATTAACAAACTGAAAGATAAAAACCATATGATAATCTCAATCGATGTAGAAAAGGCCTTTGACAAATTTCAACACCCATTTATGATTAAAACTCTTCAAAATATGGCATAGAAGGAACCTACCTCAACATAGTAAAGACCATATATGATAGGCCTACAGCAAATATTATTCTCAATGGTGAAATACTGAAAGCATTCCCCTTAAGATCAGGAACAAGACAAGGATGTCCACTTTCACCACTATTATTCAACATAGTTCTGGAAGTTATAGCTAGAGCAATCAGAGAAGAAAAAGAAATAAAAGGAATCCAGATCAGAAAAGAAGTAAAGGTCTCACTGTTCGCAGATGACATGATATTGTACATAGAAAACCTGAAAGTATCAGAAAATTACTAGAGCTAATCAGTGAATTTAGCAAAGTTACAAGATACAAAATCAATATACAGAAATCACTTGCATTTCTATATACTAACAATGAAAAATCAGAAAGAGAAATTAAGGAATCAACCCCATTCACCATTACAACAAAAAGAATTAAATATCTAGGAGTAAACTTACCTAAGGAGACAAAAATAACTCTACACAGAAAATTATAAGACACTGATGAAAGAAATCAAAGATGACATAAACAGATGGAGAGATATTCCATGTTCCTGGGTAGGAAGAATAGGAAGAATCAATAGTGTGAAAATGACTATACTACCGAAAACAATCTACACATTCAGTGCAATACCTATCAAATTACCAATGGCATTTTTCATAGAATCAGAACAAAAAATTTCACAATTCATATGGAAACACAAAAGACCCTGAATAGCCAAAGCAGTCTTGAGAAAGAAGAATGGAGCTGGAGGAATCAACCTTTCTGGCTTCAGATTATACTACAAAGCTGCAGTCAACAGAAATATGGACCAATGGAACAAGAGAGAAAACCCATAAATAAACCCATGCACCTATGTGTACCTTATTTTTAACAAAAGAGACAAGAATATACAATGGGGCAAAAACAGCCTCTTCAATAAATGATGCTGGGAAAACTGGACAGCTACATGAGAAAGAATGAAATGAGAACACTTCCTAACACCATATGCAAAGATTAACTCAAAATGGACCTAAATGTAAGACCAGAAACTATAAAACTCTTAGAGTAAAACAGAGACAGAACACTTGATGACATAAATCAAAGCAAGATCCTCTGTGACACACCTCTTAGAGTTACAGAAATAAAAATAAAAAAGTGGGACCTGATTAAACTTAAAAACTTTTGCACAGCAAAGGAAACTATAAGCAAGATGAAAAGACAACCCTCATAATGGGTGAAAATAATAGCAAATTAAACAACTGACAAAGGATTAATTTCCAAAATAAACAAGCAGTTCATATAACTCAACACCAAAAAATAAATAAATAAACTGAATCAAAAAGTTAGAAAAAGACCTAAACAGACATTCCTCCAAGGAAGACATACAGATGGCTAACAAACACATTGAAAAGATTCTCAACATCACTCATTATTAGAGAAATGCAAATCAAAACTACAACGAGACACCACTTCATGCCAGTCAGAATGGCCATCATCAAAAAATCTACAAACATTAAAAGCTGGAGAGGGTGCGGAGAAAAGATAATGCTCTTCCACTGTTGGTAGGAATGTAAATTGATACAACCACTATGGAGGACGATATGGAGACTCCTTAAAAAACTAAGAATAAAACCAGCATATGACCCAGCAATCCCACTCCTAGGCACATACCCTGAGGAAATCAAAATTGAAAAAGACACATGTATCACATTGTTCATTGCAGCACTATTTACAACAGCTAGAACAACCTAGATGTCCACCGATAGAATGGATAAAGAAGTTGTGGTATATATACACAATGGAATATTACTCTGCCATAAAAAGGAATGCATTTGAGTCAGTTCTAATGGGGTGGATGAACCTAGAGCCTATTATACAGAGTTGAAGTCAGAAAGAGAAAGATAAATATCATATTCTAACATAGAGAAGGCAATGGCACCCTACTCCAGTACTCTTGCCTGGAAAATCCCATGGACGGAGGAGCCTGGTAGGCTGCAGTCCATGGGGTCACTGAGGGTTGGACATGACTGAGCGACTTCACGTTCACTTTTCACTTTCATGCATTGGAGAAGGAAATGGCAACCCACTCCTGTGTTCTTGCCTGGAGAATCCCAGGGACGGGGGAGCCTGGTGGGCTGCCGTCTGTGGGGTCGCATAGAGTCGGACACGACTGAAGTGACTAAGCAGCAGCAGCAACACATATATATGGAATCTAGAAAAAATGGTACTGAAGAATTTATTTTCAGGGCAGAAATGGATAAACAGACATAGAGAATAGACTTATGGACATGGGGAGAGGGGAGGAGAGGGGAGATGTATGAAAAGTAATATGGAAACTTACATTACCATACATAAAATAGATAGCCAACAGAATTTGCTGTATGGCTCAGGAAACCCAAACAGGGGCTCTGTATCAACCTAGAGGAGTGGGATGGGGAGAGAGATGGGAGGGAGTTTCAAAAGGGAGGGGGTATATACATGCCTATGGCTGATTCATGTTTTGTGCTTTAACAAAAAAACAACAAAATTCTGTAAAGCAATTATCCTTGAATAAATAAGTAAATAAGTACTAATGTGATGCCAGCTAGAGGCAGCTAAGCTGTTGCAGCATTCATTAATATATTGTCATAAAAAGAAGAGACAAATAAAAGAAACAGAAAGCCAAGTTCTAAAATTAGTCTAATAATTAAAGTAACCATGCTCTCACTTGAACTACTTCTATATCTATTCTAGATAGATAAATTATCTTTTCTATTAAGAATTTTAAAGTTTTGGCCTTTATGTCTATAATTCACATTTCAGTTAATCTTTTGATAAAGTAGAAAGTGTGGACTGAAATTCATTTCTCCTGCATATGTATGTTCATTCATTCCAGGACTATTTGTAAAAAAAATTATCCTTTCTCCACTTAATTGGTTCTGCACCTTTGTCAAAAATCACTTTGTCAAAAGTCATGTCTGTGAGGATTTATATCTGAAATTTGCATCTGATATTTATATCCTTTGTTCTATTTACCTTCCACTTATCTTGATGCTAACCACACTGTTTTTGTTATGTGTGGCTTTATAATAAGTTGTGAAATTAGGTAGTACTAGCCCTCCCAATTTGTTCTGCACTTTAAGACCTGTTTTTGACCATTCTGGATACTTTGAATTTCCATATAAATTTTAAAATCAGTTTGTCAATTTCTACAAAAAGAAAAATTAACTGTTTTTTTATAGGAATTCCATGAGTCTATAGATCAATCTAGGGAAAACTAATACTTTAACAACGTTGAGTTTTCTCATCCATGACCAAAGTATATCGCCCCATCTATTTTTATCTTAATTATTATCTGCAATATTTTGTTGTTTTCTTGAATATGTTTGGTCAGATTTAACCTATTTTATATATTGATGCTATTGTAAATGGCATTTTTATTTCAGCTTCCAATTGTTTGTTGTTAGAATATAGAAAACCATTAATTTTTCTATATTGATCCTATATTGTATACTTGTTAATTTTACTTATGATTTTTCAGAAGTTTTTGTTTTGTTTTTTTTCTTTTGTAGATTACTTCAGATTTTACACATGAACAATCATGTAATATGCAAATAGCTTCCTTGCCAATGTGGATGCCTTGTATTTCTTTTCTTGACTTATTGTACCAACAAGAGCCTCCAGTAAAATGCATTTAAGTGGTGAGAACAGACATCTTTGTCTTGTTTCTGATCTGAGGAAAATATTCAGTTTTCCTCTTTTAACTATGATGCTGGCCATAATATTTTCATAGATGCTTTTTAAATTTTTTTATTCTTTTTTTTTTATCTCAGATGTACATGAGTTCCCAATCTTGAACCCCCTCCCCCACCTCCCACTCCACATCAACTCTCTGGATCATCCCTGTGCACCAGTCCCAAGATGCTCTTTATCAGGCTAATGAAGCTCACTTTTTCCCTACTTTATTGAGTGATTTGATCAGTAATGGATGTTGAATTTGCCAAATATTTTTCTGTATCTATTGAGATAATCATATGGATTTTCTCACTTAGTTTACTAGTAAACTGCATTGGTTGATATTTTCAAATATAGCATCAATCTTCCATTTCTATGATAAATTCCACTTATTATGTATTATTCATTTTGTAAGTTGTTAAACTTGATTAGCCAATGTTTAAATATATTATTTGTGCTCACAAAAAGTATTTGTCAACAGTTTTCTTATTCTGGTTTTATCTGCTTTAAGCATCAGGCCCTTATAGAGTAAGTTGAGAAGTATTCCCTCCTCTTCAATTTGCCATAAAATTTTGTGTAGAATTGGTATTGTAGTATTATTGCTTCCTTAAACATTTGGTAGAATTCACAAAACCTATCTTAGCCTGAGTTTTTTGTTTGCTTTGTTTTGTTCTTTCTGGGAAGATTTTTCATTACAAATTCAATTTCTTTAATAGATATAAGGCTACTCAGGTTATCTAGTTCCTCTTGAATGAGGTTTGGTAGAGTATGTCTTTCAAGGGAATTGTCCATTTAATCTAAATTGTGAAAGTTATTGACATAGAGTTGTTCACAATACTCCCTAACAATGTCTTTAATGTCTGTGTGCTCTGTAGTGATATAATTCTCTTATTCCTGATGCTGGTAATTTATGTCTTCTCTCTTATTTTCTTCATCAGTTTGGCCAGAAGTTTGTCAGAATTATTTATCCTATCAAAGAACTAGCTTTTTCTTTCATTGATTTTCTCTATTGTTTTTCCTGTTCTCCATGCTGGTTTGTGTTTCCTCAGCTTACTTTCAGTTTAATTTGCTCTTCCTTATCTAGTTTCTTCAGACTGAAGCTGTCACTAATTTGAGACAATTCTTCTTTTCTAATTGGTATTTAATGGTATATAATCCCTTCTAAATACTGTTTTAGAGCAGGGACCAGAAAACTACACTTGCAGGCTAGAATATAGACATCCACATTCATTTGTGTGTTGTTTGGGGCTGCCTTCCTACAACAGTGGCAGAGTTGAGAGATTGCATCAGGGACCATAAGCCCCATATACCTGTAATAGTAAGTATATGGCCTTTTAAGAAGTTTGCTGACTCCTGCTTGAGAGGAACCCTAAAAATTTTGTCTTCATAATTCAATTCAAAATATTTTGCAATTTCACTTTCTTCTTTGATTCTTGGAATATTTTACATAGGTTTTTCAATTTTATGTTGTTAAAAATAGCTGTTTCATATAGATCTTTTAAATATCTACTTTTAAAATAACTATTTCTTATAATTTCCAAAATGAAATATCCAAGTCAAGGTATAGGTCTTGAAAAAGTAAATAACCCATTATACTTTTTTTAAAATCAAAGTATCATCAGTTTATAACATTATTTAAGTTTCATGTGTATAACAATTATGACATGGCTTAGTGTAGTTTCTTCATGTTTCTTGTGCTATGAATTCATTGGACTTCCTGAATCCCTGACATTATATCTTTCATAAAATTTGAAATTTTAGACCATGTTTTCTTCAAATGTCTTCCTCTGTTCCTCTCTCCTTCAGAGATAAGAATTATAAATATATTAGGCCACTTGGAGTTTCCCTTTAGCTCGTGAATGTCTTTCATTACTTTTCATTCTGTTTTATTTTGGACCTATGTCCTTAATTTTACTAATCTTTTCTTATGAAATTCTTAATTTGCTGTTTTAATCCTAACAAGAGATTTTTATCTCATGCATTACAGTTTTCATTTTTAGAAGTTTGATTTGGGCCTTTAAAAAAAAATATATTTCTGTTTATTTTAATTTTTTTATTTAAATGTATTTATTTTAATTGGAGGTTGATTAGTTTACAATATTGTATTGGTTTTGCCATTCATCAACATGAATCCACTACGGGTAATCACGTATTCCCCATCCTAAACCCCCCTCCCTTCTCCCTCCCTGTACCTTCCCTCTGGGTCATCTCAGTGCACCATGTTTCTTTTCAACTTAATGAACATCTGGAATACAGTAAAAAAAAAAAAAATTTAATGCACTTGTCTGTTAATTATAGCACCTGTGTCTATTCTGGGTTGATTCCACATGGTTCACACTCTCCTCGTGACAAATCAAATTTTCTTGCTTCTTTGCATGCCTGGTAATCTTTGATTGGATGTCAGACATTGTGATTTTTACCTTGTGTGTTGTTGGATATTTTTGCATTCTTATAAATATTCTTGATGTTTATTTTTGGATGTAGTTAAACTATTTAAAAGCAATTTGATTATTTAAGGTTTTTAAGATTTATTAGGTGGAATCAGGGCCAATACCTCATGAATTAAGAAGTTTACAGTCTTCCTGGCAGATACAGACATTATTCTTGGCCTTCAGTGTATCAAACACTCTTCCCTATAATCTTTTTGGGTTATTCTTCCCCTGAACACAGGTAGTTTCCCTCTGCAAGTACTCAAAGGTTCTCTCTGTGTCCAACTCTCCCCTCTCTGGTCCTCTGTCTTGTTCCCTCCAAAGTCAGTTCTACCTCCCCGACTCTAGAAATATGGTAGGGCCCCACATGGGTCCTCTTTTCCTGAACTGCATCCTGGAAAATCTCTCAAGGCAGTGAGCTGGGGCAACCATAAGTTCATTTCATTTGTTTCCCATTTCTTAGGGATCACTGCCCTTTTTTACCTGATATCTAGTATCTTGATTACCACTGTCTGGTTTTGGTTTGTTTCTGGTTTTGTTTTTTGGACTTTGGTTTTCTTTTTGGATGTCTCAAGCAAGAGGGTAAATACAGTCCCTGTTACTCCATCTTGGTCAGAGCAGTTGTTTTGTTTTTGTTTTTGTTTTTTTCTGATGTATATCCACATACAAACATTCATCCAGACTATATGCACCAAAATAAGTGGCTTCTCTTGTAGTTCAGCTGGTAAAGAATATGCCTGCAGTGCAGGAGACCTAGGTTTAATCTCTAAGTCAGGAAGACCCTCTGGAGAAAGAAACTGCAACCCACTCCAGTATTCTCGCCTAGAGAATTGCAGGGACAGAGGATCCTGCCAGGCTACAGTCCGTGGGGTTGCAAGAGTCAGACACAACTTAGTGACTAAACCACCACCAAGCAACTAAGCAAAATATTAAGAGGATTTATTTCTGGATGGTGGGATTATGACAATTTTTTATTTCTGATATGTGTGTGTGTGATTGACATTCTCTAAAATAAATGTATTACTATAAAATAAAAAATAATAAAACATTATTTTCCTGTGAAAATGGGTCTCTCTCTCATGTGTATGCAACCTATCCTGGGTGATAGATTACAAAGCAAATTACAGGGTTCACACACTTTCTGGTGTGCTCATGTGACATGGTCAAGAGAGGCCTGCAGCTCAGCTCATGCAGCAAGACTGGTGAAGTGTCACAGCTGGCTTTCAGAGCAACCAAGGAGTATTAAATTTAGTCAAAGTATCTAAATTGTACCCTGAATCACTAGAACACAGTAGGCCCGCAAAGTGCCCTTCAACACCTTAGAGCCATGAACTCTCAAAGGCTTAAATATTTTTATGAAAGACAGCAAATATACACAAACATACTAACACACTTCAGAGACACACAGGCATAAATGTGTCACCTATAATAAGTGACACCAATTTGAAAGCATTTTTATTGATACTTCAAAGAAGAGATATTGAGAAAATTCTAATGATCAAAGAATGACAAATGAAAATTAATTGTATAATTTAACTTTAACTCTAAGATATGTAAAATACCATTTGCACTCTCTTTAATATTTTGCTTTTATTTTTGTTTATAAGAAATTATATATTAATAAGAGCTTACCAAAAATTCAGAAAGACTTTAATTTTCTCACCCTTATTTGAAAAAACTTAAGTTCTTCATCAATGAAGAACTTATTCATCCACCTCAGTTGAAAAATGAGAGGGAGCAGATCATTTAATTCTTAATAATGTTGGAAGAAATCTCAATTCCCATTAATATATTATACATACTATGACTAAATAGAAAATGTAGTCATTTTCTTAAAATTTTATCAGAATGAGAATGAAGTCAATTCAGACTACTACATTAGAGGATCAGTCACCTAACCTCCCACTCTCAAGAGGACCAAGAACACTCCATAAGAAGAAGTGATATCCATGTTGGTAAAGTATTACTAAATAGGCAAATAAGCTGGGGTCTATATTTATTGGAAACAATCTGATTATAGTGATACATACCATCTTCCTCAACTCCTGGTTGGAAACAATAATGACATTTGGTGGATCCCCAATGGCAGTGGCAGCTCCCCCAATGTTTGTGAAGATCACTTCTGCAATCAGGACTTGTCTTGGATCAAGGTTGAGCACCTCACACAATCTGTCATAAATGAAGGAAAATGAAAACAGTCCCATTATACATATTGTAAAAGGCATATGTGTGACCTAAATATTTTCAAAGCACTTGCAGGTATAAGAAGCATGCACACACACACACACACACACACACACACACACACACACATATGAGAAAGGCAATGCTGAGGGGTAAACAATAACAACAATGCTATAGAGCTACAGGATAAAGTTGACTCTCAGCACTAGACTTTTCTGAAAGTTAACACACAACCCATCTGAACCATCCATGTGAAAATACATTCTTGCCTCACCCCCACAGGTCTGGAGGAAGCACTCGGTGTACAGGCTTCCTTGCAGGGCAGGAAGTGGCACAGATGAATGAATCTTTGCTACCAGACCCCTCTGAGTCAAGGTGGGGCTGGAGCACAAAGCACTGCTGCCCAGTGGCTTACACCACACCTGCCAACCTAGCTCCTTACCCACCTTACCTTTTCAAATGCTGAGGCACTGTGCTTAATTCTAACAAGGAGTACACATTCTATAGTAGTGGCTTTCCACCTTAGCTAAACATTAGATTTGTCTGGGGATCTTAACAGTCTTGCTACCCAGCTCATGATAGAACAACCCCTGGAGATGGGCCTAAGCAGCAGCATTTACAGCGCCCCAAGTTGTCCACTGAGCACACAGTTGAGAAAAGATGCTCTAAAGAAAGTTCAGGGGAAAGCTCATGGTGTCTCCTCCACTCACCCACTACATTGCCTACTTTCTTACAGAAGCTAGGCCTGAGCCTGGATGTTGGCAGCAAGGGGAGCCCCTGCTGCACTCAAGGACCTTTTTTGGTGGGGGTGCCCTGTGGCATGAGGGATCTTGGTTCCTTACCAGGGAGTGATTCCATACCCCCTTCAATGGAAGCTCAGTCTTAACTACCAGACCACCAGGGAAGTGCCTCAAGGGTCCTTTATACTATCTTCCAGCTCAGAGTATAGCCAGCAGCTCTTCTGAGTAGGACTGGCCTACAGAACTGTGTAGAAGTTGAGAAGGGAGTTCAAAAAAGAGGATCAGACTCCAATCAGCAGAAGCAGCTTTCAACTAAGGAAGCCCCAGGCTCTGCTTTTAATAAGAAATGGATTAGTGTGTGCTAATCAACAATGCCAGATTTGGATGTCTAACTGTGAAGATGGTGTGCTGTGTTGTGCTTAGTCACTCAGTCATGTCCGACTCTTCGCCCATGGACTGTAGCCTACCAGGCTCCTCTGTCCATGGGGATTCCCCAGGCAAGAATACTGGAATGAGTATCTCCTCCAGGGGATCTTCTTAACCAGTGATCGAATCCAGGTCTCCTGCATTGCAGGAGAATTCTTTACCATCTAAACTACCAGGGAAGCCCAACTCTAAAGACTAATGTTACTCAATCCAAACAGAGGCAGAAGAAATGTGATTAAGCTTAGAGAGTCATAAAGAATATAATAGCATAACATAAGCAGTGAATCTGACTGAGCACACCAATACTTTAATCATGAAAGATGCAATTTGTATACTAATAAATGGAATTGCTATTCCCACATAGCAATTACAGTGTGCTCACTCACCTAGAGCCAGACATCCTGGAGTGTGAGATCAAGTGGGCCTTAGGAAGCATTACTACAAACAAAGCTAAAGGAGGTGGTGGAATACCAGCTGAGCTAGTTCAAATCCTAAAAGATGATGCTGTTAATGTGCTGCACTCAATAAGCTAGCAAATTTGAAAAACTCAGCAGTGGCCAAAGGACTAGAAAAAGTCAGTTCTCATTCCAATCCCAAAGAAAGGCAATGCCAAAGAATGCTCAAACTACCACACAATTGCACTCAACTCACACACTAGTAAAGTAATGCTCAAAATTTTCCAAGCTAGCCTTCAATAGTATGTGAACCGAGAACTTCCAGATGTTCAAGCTGGATTCAGAAAAAAGCAATGGAACCAGAGATCAAATTGTCAATATCTGCTATATCATAGAAAAAGCAAGAGAATCCCAGAAAAACATCTACTTCTGCTTTATTGACTATGCCAAAGACTTTGACTGTGTCAGAACAAATTGTGGAAAATTCTTCAAGAGATAGGAATATCAAACAACCTTACCTACCTCCTGAGAAATCTGCATGCAGGTCAAGAAGCAACAGTTAGAATTGGACATGGAACAACCGACTGCTTCCAAATTGGGACAGAAGTATGTCAAGGCTGTATTGTCACTCTGCTTATTTAATTTATATGCAGAGTACATTATGTGAAATGCGGGGTTGGATAAAGCACAAGCCAGAATCAAGATTGTCAAGAGAAATATCAATAACCTCAGATATGCAGATGACACCACCCTTATGGCAGAAAGCGAAGAGCAACTAAAGAGACTCTTGATGAAAGTGAAAGAGGTGAATGAAAACTGGCTTAAAACTCAGCATTCAAAAAAATAAGATCATGGCATTTGGTCCCATCACGTCATGGCAAATAGATGGGGAAACAAGGAAAACAGTGACAGACTTTATTTTCTTGGCCTCCAAAATCACTGCAGATGGTGACTGCAGTCATGAAATTAAAAGATGCTTTCTCCTTGGAAAAAAAGCTATGACAAACCTAGGCAGCATATTAAAAAGCAGAGACATTAATTTGCTGACAAAGGTCCATCTAGTCAAAGCTATGGTTTTTCCAGTAGTCATGTATGGATAAAGAAAAGCTGGGCATTTCTTTGATGCTTTTGAATTGATGCTTTTGAACTGTGGTGTTGGAGAAGACTCTTGAGAGTCCCTTGGACTGCAAGGAGATCAAACCAGTCAATCCTGAAGGAGATCAGTCCTGAATATACATTGGAAGGGCTGATGCTAAAGTTGAAGATTCAATACTCTGGCCACCTGATGCAAAGAACTGACTCATGGGAAAAGACCCTGATGCTGGTGAGGGTAACAGACAGAAAGGCTAGGAGGTCTCCAAATGAAGGAAATAGGCTGCAAGGGTCACATGTTTTTTATTTCTCCCTTAAGAGGCAGGAGGAAACAAACTATAAGTCAGATTTTTCCCTTCTCTATACAAAATTAAAAGGAGGTTTCTCTTAAAATTCTGTGTTGCCATGACAACACCTGACTCCACCTGAACTTAACTTCTCAAACCCTGAGCTAACCAATGCATTTTTCTTATGGAAATGCTTTTCTTAAGCTATGTTAATGAACTATGTATTTACCCTAGACTCTCTCTTCAAGTCGGCTCTGCTTAAACTCAGAACCTATAAGGGCTCAACAAACCTGTATGTTTTACTCATACATTGTTCTCCTAATCTATGTGAATGAAGCTATATATTTACTTGGAAACCTGCCTTTCTTCAAGATTCATATCGATCATTTTATGGCCTGGGATGATTCACCTGGTGCCCATGTTATCTCAAAATGTATGTTGTGGTTGAGGGACCTGGTGCCATTCTGAGTTTTGAATCATCTCCTTTCTCTAATTAAGAACTCACTGATAGGTATGTCTATGTCAAAAGCTTTCTCTATCTCTTTTATACTTTAATAAAACTTTATTAAATATACATAACCTCTGAGCGATCAAGCCTTGTTACTGACCCTGGATTGAATTCTTCTCCAGAGACCATGAATTCCCGTGTCTTTCATGGCTCAGCAACAACCTTTCAGTGAGAAAGATTCAAGGTGGGAGGAGAAGGGGACGACAGAGGATAAGATGGTTGGATGGCATCACCGACTTGATGGACATGAGTTTGAGCAAGCTCTGGGAGCTGGTGATGGACAGCAAAGCCTGGCATGCTACAGTCCATGGGATAGCAAAGAATCAGACATGACTGTGCAACTGAACTGAACTGATTCTCACAGAAAATTACAAAGCCAGTTCCTAGCAGAGTGAGGATGTAAACAAATCCCAGGAAGGCTGAGACAACCCTCAGCTGTGCAAGCTGTGATGTTGAGAATCAAGGTGCCATCATCAGAGTGTGTAGTGACTTGCTGGAACCTGGCACATTGTGAGATGGTTTAAAACCACTGTCAGCAGCAGAGTTGCTCTGGTTGGAGGGTGGTAGGTGTGAACTGCCTCTTGCCCACTGAGGTGTCCAGGGGCAGGGTTGGTTTTAGCATATGCTTTATCCACCATTTACCCTCAGAAGAATTATACCTCTGAGTATTGGGAGGTGCTGCACCTCCTGTGTAGGAAGGCTAAATCTAGCGTCTTGCCCCTCAAATCCATACTTGCACATGGACCATGACGATGCAGCCAGGCTTGCAGAAGCCTGGGCAACAGATTAACTCATAACACTGCAGGCCAATCCACAGGATGCTACTAACTCTCTGTTTCTCTCTACATTTCCTTCTCCTCTTCCTACTCCACATTCTAACTTACTCCTCCTCTGAGGGTCACTACTCTCCCAAACACCAAAAGCATCACCCAGAATTAGTCCTGAGCTCTGGAAGTAGCCCCTTGTTGGTGACATTGAACTTGCTATATCTCATGCCTCATAAGCAGGAGAATCTCTTATCTGGTAGAATCTTTAGAATACTAGCTTGTTTTAATTCCTTTGATGGAACAACCCAGGTCAGTGCAGCTGAAGTGAGTTGTCCACAGCTGAAGTGAGGACATTTAGAAAAATGTCCTTACTACCTAGCTTCCCAGAAGCCACCAGGCATACCTGTAACACCTTGGTCTCTCTAGAACCAGCCAGCACCAGCACATGTTGAGTCTAAGCAGGAGAAGACCATAATATACTAAGAACCATCTTTAAAATAAAAGACATAAAGTCTAGATAAAAGTTTAGGTCCATGACCTTGGAAGGGGCTGCACAATCACAGGCTGAAGCCCAAGCCCCAGGAGGCCCCATGCAATCAGTCCCACAAATGAAATGGGTAGAATTAAAAGGAGCAAAATGGAATTAAACTGAATTTCTCTTTTCCAAAGTTACCTTGCAAGGCCTTGCCGGGTCAGGTCTTGCAACCCTCCAATAATCCCCACAAGGATCCTGCCAAAGCAAGACAGTAGCCCCAGCTCCTGCTCTCTGGCTGAGAACCCCATAGAGCCCATGGAATAGAACTCCTGGCTCCTGATGCTCTGTCCCACAGGACATAAACGTTTGTGTGTCCTGATTCCTGTAGGCATTTCTGTAACCATTGCTACTGCCATCACAGCTGTGCAGTCAGAGCCACAGTCCCAGTGGATGTGCAGGTCAGACCCCATCATGTCGGAGGAGGGCAGCCAGCACACAGCTGTTGTCAGCCAGCCATCAGCTGGCCTGATGTCCACAAAAGGCCACTTTGCATACCTTATGGTCACAGGAGTGAAGAGGAGCACTGTTGTGACATTGTCCAGGAAGGCAGAAAGGACAGCAGCAACGAGACACAGCATGAAGATCATGGTCCACACTCTTCCTCGGGACAATTGGTATGCCTGGAATGCAATAAAGAAGAAGCTATGGCCAATGGGGGCAGAAAACAGATGCAACTTTTCATTAGGGACTGTAAGAACTAAGGGTCTAAATAAACACTACATGGTGAATTAAAACTTAGACCTACAAACTCCTAAACCTGCTGAGATGAGGCAGTAATGACTGGACTTGAACTTCTAAATCCATGCTGGCCTACACTCCTTCCCTCCAATTCTCATTTCAGTACCCTGAAATGGTCTATCTCTCATAAGGTGACAATCTGTCATGTCTGTATCTTTTTACACACTCCTTTTGGTTGGACAGCCTGGGCTGTGACTTTGGGATTCACCTGACCCTAGAGTCTGCTGATCTTTGGGGATCTAGGGGTTGCTTTTAGTACCAAGGTATTGGGAGGAAGAGGCCAGATAGCTACCTGGGAGGTTCAAGATAGTGCACAAAATTGGCAAAAATCACAACATGGTTCTATCATTCAAAGTTTGGAAAGGGCTTCTTAAATAACTAATTTTTTAAAAGAACTTTTCAGTTTCAAAAAAAAAAAAAATTCAAGCCCAGCCCTAGTTTGCATTAATCTTTTCCTCCCAACTCTGATGATAGGATCAACACAAATTCTACCAGTCAGAAAATGGTGAAGGATTCCCCAGGGTCCCAGTTATAAAAATGAATGCTTATATGTTCAATGTCATAAAGTAATCATTTAAATTATTTCACCTAAAAGCAGAGTAATCAGAAACTGAAGACTTAAAATATTTACTCTGAAGTGCAAAACAGTTTTGGTGCATAGCTCTCAACCTGCCAATTTGAACACCATCACACAAATAATCAACTTGAATACTAGTCTCCTTGATCCTCTTCTTTGGTTATTTGTTGAGAATCTGAAAGTGATGCTCAAAGACACCTTACTTAGCATAGCAATTATACCCATGTTTGCAGCAGTGAAAAGGAGGACAGAATTTTAAAATACTTGCTTTAAAACAGTCTTATTCACTATAAATATGTAATGGTAGAAAAAAAAGTATCAATTGATACATAACTATTAAATGCCACATCATACATACCTTTACAGCACAATAATCAAAAAATCCAGTTTCTGAAAATATGGCTACTAAAATCATCTATAGGGAAAAGAGAAAAAGGAGACAGAGAATGTTTCAGAGCACCATCCTGAAATGACATCAGTGACCACTTACACGTCTGAGCTCTGGCCTTTATATGAAAGCTACCACCTCATAAAATGCCTCACTCTTTTGCTGAGTGTGGTCCAATCAAGCCCCTTACTAGAGGATTTGCATCTTTACATTTGTCCAGGAGTATGTGTCCAAAGTACATTATCATTCCATCTGAACTTCACAGTAAACATCTGCGTTATAATTACTCTCTGATTTATAGACCAGGAAACTGTCAGGCAGAGAGGAAAAGTGACTTGCTCACAGTCACAAAGCTAGAAACGGGGCAGGAAATAGGATAGAATGTGGCCTTTTGCACCTAGGTGTTCACACAAGCAACAATTAAAAGTTTTAAGACTTTTAAACTGACTTAAATTATATTTATTTATTTTTTTAAGTGACTTAAATTTTAGAAGAGTAGTTACATTGAAATGAAGACTGCTGAAAGAAATATTAACAACCCCAAAAATACAGATGACACCACTCTAATGGCAGAAAGTGAAGAGGAACTAAAGAGCTTCTTGACGAGACTGGAAGAGGAGAGTGAAAAAACTGGCTTAAAATACAACATCCGAAAACTAAGATCATGGCATCCAGTCCCATCACATCATGGCAAATAGATAGGAAAAAGTGGAAATAGTGGCAGGTTTTATTTTCTTGGGCTTCAAAATCACAGAGGGCAGTGACTTCAGCTACAAAATTAAAAGACACTTGCTCCTTGGAAGAAAAGCTATGACCAACCTAGACAGCATATTAAAAAGCAGAGACATTAGCTTACCAACAAAAGTCCATATAGTTAAAGCTATAGTTTTTCCAGTAGTCATGTACAAATGTGAGAACTGGGCCATAAAGAAGGCTGAGTGCTGAAGAATTGCTCCTTTCTAACTGTAGTGCTGGAGAAGACTCTTCAGAATCCCTTGGACTGCAAGGAGATCAAATCAGTTCAGTCCTAACAGAAATCAACCCTGAATAGTCATTGGAAGGACTGATGATGAAGCTAAAGCTCCAATACTTTAGCCACCTGATACGAAGAACTGACTCACTGAAAAAGACCCTGATGCTGGGAAAGATTGAGGGAATGAGGAGAATGGGGCAACAGCGGATGAGATGGTTGGATGGCATCACCGACTCGATGTGAATTTGAGCAAAATCCAGGATTTGGTGGTGGACAGGGAAACCTGGCATGCTGCTGTCCATGGGGTTGCAAACAGTCAANCTTACCAACAAAAGTCCATATAGTTAAAGCTATAGTTTTTCCAGTAGTCATGTACAAATGTGAGAACTGGGCCATAAAGAAGGCTGAGTGCTGAAGAATTGCTCCTTTCTAACTGTAGTGCTGGAGAAGACTCTTCAGAATCCCTTGGACTGCAAGGAGATCAAATCAGTTCAGTCCTAACAGAAATCAACCCTGAATAGTCATTGGAAGGACTGATGATGAAGCTAAAGCTCCAATACTTTAGCCACCTGATACGAAGAACTGACTCACTGAAAAAGACCCTGATGCTGGGAAAGATTGAGGGAATGAGGAGAATGGGGCAACAGCGGATGAGATGGTTGGATGGCATCACCGACTCGATGTGAATTTGAGCAAAATCCAGGATTTGGTGGTGGACAGGGAAACCTGGCATGCTGCTGTCCATGGGTTTGCAAACAGTCAAACAGAGCCTTGAGCAAAAAAATTTAATTCTCTCTACTTTGGTTTTCTCACCTTACTTCTGTATGTCTTATTCCCTTGTAACGTTGTTGTGATAATTCAATAGAATTATGTAAACTAAAGTACTTTAGAAAATAGTGGGCCCAAAACTGTGTTTCACAAAAACAGTGCAAAACAGTACAAATCTCTACCTTGTCTATAATGACCATCATTGTTCATCCTATCCAAATGGCCACTGTGAGGCCATTTGTAGAGTGTGGTGCTTCACACCAATGGAAGCTACACATGAATGTGAATGGGTAGGTCCTGTGTGGTCTTCCATGGTTCTGTTGAAACTGTTACACATGTCTGCTCCCAGAACCACCCAAGAGAGACTGGAACTCAGGCACTGGGTGAGTGGTCCCATGGGTGGATGACTGGCAAGAAACAGGGTAGAAAAGATGAGGGTCGGGTTATACAGACTGTCTCTGGACCACACACACCTCGAAGTTCTATATAGAACCTTGTTGAACTGATTCCAACTGAGAAAAAATTAAGCCATTCATTGTTAAAATCCAATATACCTGTGTTAAGAGGATAATTAAAGTGAAGCCCTAATCCAATATGACTGTTGACCTTATAAGGAGAAGAGAGGAGGACACAGACATGCCCAGAGGGACAATCATGTGAGGACTTGAGCAGATGATCATCTATAAGCCTCAGAAGAAACAAACACTGCAGACATCTTCATCTCGGACATCAGCCTCCAGAAATATGAGGAAATACAGTTCTGTTGTTTAAGTCACCCAGTCTATGGTACTTTAATATGGCAGTCCCAGCAAACTAGTACACCAATCATTTAAGCTTTTCTTATAACAAAAACTTATGAGATATCTGGTATTCCTTCCTTTTTCCTCCCATATATCCAAACTCTATATACTTTTCAGAACCCAATACAAACATTAGTTCCTCTATAAAGCCTGGATTCAGAGCACTGACATGAATCCCACACCACATCCACAAAGGAGACAGTTACTTTGGATCAAATTGAAGCCTAGAACAGCACAGCCCTCCTTCAAATCACTCAGCCACTATGGGGTCTGTTCAAGAACACATGAGCCATTTCCACTGCAATCCAGACCCTTGTCAAATTCCCCTTATTCCAATTAAATCTGTTTATGACTCATGTTCCACACTAACTCACTATTGTGTCTTAAAATTCCTTTCCTACAGGTTGATTTGGTGACACTCTTCATAGCACGCAGTAGAGTGGTAACTTGAAAATATGGTAAATTAACAAACTATTAGTTAGGGACAATTTCTTCCTTTCTTCCTTTATCCATAAAATTAAAGGTACTTTTTCAATCACTGAAAATTTTATAGGACAGTAACTCAAAAAACTGCTAAATTTTCTCAATGGCAAGATTGTTTCTCTGTTAGAGGCCTTAGGCTAAAATTTTCCAGCTAACCAACCAGAGCACCAATCACTCCATTCCTCATCAGGAGAAATTATGTAGACCTGCAAACATTTCTCAATCAAGCCCTAACAGTCAAGCAGCACGGTTTCCTTAAGAATTAGCAGTGACTATTATTCAACATAGTTCTGGAAATTTTGGCCACAGCAATCAGAGCAGAAAAAGAAATTAAAGGAATCCAAATTGGAAAAGAAGAAGTAAAAC